>PVHY01015674.1:0-35487 GCA_004024945.1 Uropsilus gracilis | reverse complement strand
GAGGGAGGGAGGAAGAGTCTCTCTGGCCTTCAGCATTCACTGAGCCCAAGCAAATTAAAACCCAAAATGCAGCAGGGGTAAGATACTCCCCATGCTGCAACTGCTGTTGACAGAGCAGGGAGGAGCACATTCCTAATCTCCCTAGTTGTACACACTGCCCGGGAGAAGGCAGGCTTAGGTAGGCCTGTTGGGACACCCTCACCTGACTGCCAAATAGCAGCACCAAGGGCTCTGAATGGGCAGGCTCAGAGCTGGGCAAGTGCACCTCCCTCACACCTGCCAGTGCTTCTGGCCTGAGGACACCTGGGTGTGTCTCTTGGCCAACTGGAGGGCTGGAAGTGGGTGCCTGTGGGATTGCTGGGTCTGACTGCAGGTCTGAGCAGAGGAGCTAGACAGAGCAGGTCCTTGCTCAGAGGCCTGGCTTCTTCAGTCTTTACTTTCCTAAAAGGAGCAAAGAAATGTGGCTTCCAAATACCACCTCGAATGCAAGGGACGGGGGCCACCCACCTTCAAGTGTGGGCTAGAGGCTCTTTCTTCTAGTTTGAGCAATAATTGCTCTTTCTCTACCACCATTGTTAGTGTCCCCTGGTCCAGTCTCCCCCTTAACCTTAGACCCCTCATGGTATCTATGAACAACCACTGTTTATTTTAAGTATTTTATGTTATCTAATTGTCTGCTCCACAGATATCCAGTATCTGCTTGTGTCATTCTGAATTGCCTCACTACACACAATTCTTGCATACTCCATTTGTTAAAATTGAACCAGATCCTTTTTTATCATCACCATCCTCATCCTCTACAGACTTACCCCACTGCCCTCCTCCCCTCCTTTTCTTTGTCCTCTCCCTGACCCCCATTCGGCAACTCATGAGGCCTTTAGAGGCTGCTGAGCCTCTTGGAACACAGAAACACCTTCAGGATACAGGCACAAAAGGATCTAGAAGAAGTGCACTGAGCCCCTTTAAGGTTCCCAGCCCAGGGCCTGCAACTGGAAGAGCCACCAGGTCAGAGACCTGCAGCCACTGCCTCAATGAACAGTTGGGCTCCCCCAGCTCCTGCCCACCCAGGCTCCTTGTTGGAGGATCTATCTGGCCACCAGTACTTCCTGCAGAGTCTCCAAGTTGGGGCCACATCAACATTCCATGTGGTGCCAGAGCAGAGGTCAAACCCAGCCTGGCCTGGAGACCCCAGCCCTTGGGACTTAAGGATAGAGGATTCGTCGCTCAGAAGTTTAGTTGTGCAGACCAGAGGGGCTGAGCTGACAGTGATAAGAGGTGCTGGTTCCTCAGGCTGTGTGGGAGGCACCCACACTGAGGTCCTGAGGGCAGGTCTGACCCCTTTGTGCACCCAAAGACAGGTTCTTTCTCTCTCCCTCATAGCCCAGCATTGCTGCAAAATAAGGCTATGCAGGCACACTTCCTCTCTGGAGGGGAGGGACCTGGAGTCAGTGAGCCGTTAAGTGGCCAGACATGGCCAGGCCTTGCCACAGAGGGTGAACTGAGCCCTAGGCCTGCAATGGCCCAGCCGCTCACCATGCTCAGACTTTAATTACACGGTGGAAGCTAAACTGCATGTCTGGCCCAGAAATCACTGCTTCCTCCAAAGCAGGTTGTCTGAGGATGTAACCAGTCTCAGCCAGCCCAGGCAGAAGAGGGTGGCAAGCAGCATGGCAGACAGGAAGTCTGGGTGCCTCTGATCCCCATCAGCAGCCCAGTCTGCTCTAGAGCACTTTCCCTGGAGGTCCTGTCTCCCTGTTGCTGGGAACCCATGCCCCTACCCTACTCTCAGTTCTCCAGATCTCAGGTTATTGTCAGACGAGAAGCCATCACTTGCTGTGGCCTGGAGGCTGAGACCACGATTCAGCCCTCACAGCTCTGAGGGCTGGAGCCTGTGGTCAAGTGTCAGCAGGTGGGATTCTGGTGAGGACCCTCTTCCTGATCTGCAGGCAGCACCTTCCCACATTGACCTCACAGGGAAAAGAGTTAGCTCTAGTCTTTCCCTCTTCTTCCAAGAAGAGGAACCCCATCTAAGGGGCCCTCATGATCTTATCTCAACCCAGTTATCTTCCAAAGACCCACTTCCGAGTCCATCACATAGCAGATTGGAGCTTCTCTCCCTTCCGTTTAAGGGACAGAAACACTGAGTCTGGCACAGGCTTCTCTCCCCAGATAACACCTCTCTCTCCCAGGCCCACTCCTGCATGCCAGGCTCTCAGCTTATCCAGTCTGGTGGTTGCAGAGGAGCAGAAGTAGCATCAGAGCCACCAGAGAGGGGTAGGCATGGAGCGGGACCAGACACACAGCCCGCTCAGAGCAACAGCTCCAGGTCCCAGGCATCCCTTGTCTCCAACCAGGTGCTAACAGCCTGTCACCATCACTCATACTCATGCCTTGCTTTCCTTGCAACTCTGGGTAATATGACCCTCACAGACACCACTCAGATGCAGTCACAAGTGGCCAGGAGCATCCTGGCCACCTTTGTGTTCATCCTTCGGGGTCTGGCTCCCTCTGCACCAAAGACATGACTCCTCACTCAGAAACCTCAGCCTCTGACCCCATATGAGTGAAAGGCTGGCTCAGTCTCTCAAGCAAGTACCAACAGACACACGACAACATGAATGGGTTTCCCTTTTGGCCATCTTCAGAAGATGAGGGACCCAATAGCAACACCAAAAACGAATGCTCACCAGACAGGGAAGTCATAGACCTTCTCAGAAGTGTCTCTGAATTCCTGAGAGAGGGGCAGTGTGGCTGCAACTGTGAAGCCCCCCTCCCTTTGCCTGGTAGAATATGTCAGAGAGCCCCAATGCCAGGACATACTCTTGGTATAGGGAGCCTGAAGAGCAAGGGGGGCCGTATCCCTTCTACCTATTCCACCCTGAGTTCCATCAGGGAGACAAGTAGATGCCCTAAGGCCAAATGACAAAGTGCATCAAGGTGGCAGGTCCAGGCCAGACTGGAGGGCCACCACAG
Source organism: Uropsilus gracilis (assembly GCA_004024945.1). Classification (NCBI taxonomy): domain Eukaryota; kingdom Metazoa; phylum Chordata; class Mammalia; order Eulipotyphla; family Talpidae; genus Uropsilus; species Uropsilus gracilis. The sequence continues at coordinate 32,514 of PVHY01015674.1, read as the reverse complement.
GGTCTCGTGTTCCCGTGAGGGAAGCAGGTGAAAGGTCATCCAAGTTGGCGTGTTCAGGGAAGAATTTCTCCTCTGGGCCCTGAAGACTGACCAGGTAGCCCTGAGGGCCCTAGTTGTGTCATTCCAGGTCTGCTTTGCACTTGTCAAATGTGCAAGAACAGGGTAACCAGACATGTGAACATGAGGACACATGCCATACAGCCAAACCCTCATGTGTGCACACACACTTGTACACACTTGCACAAATGTCCACTTAGATGGCAAGTCATTTTAAAAAAAAAAAAAAAACTGAAAGTAATAGAACTCACACTCACAGGGCCATTAGTATTTGGAGAAACATTTCCCTTCCCCTTTTTGGGATTAAAGCCAGGTTGTACTGTTTCCCATAGAATTGAGACAGGGTCACAGAGAGTTTCTCTCGCTGTTGATTTATTGGTCTCCTTAAAAAGAAAAAGAAGTTGAATTTATTTATTCTCAACAGTGGAAAATGCTACCTTTCCCCCAATGATGCCTAGACTGAGGCTGGTCAACTGGTCAATATTTGAAGGTGTCAATGTACTAATTCTTCATGAAGAGATGAAGCCTGGCCCCATGTATCACATGGCAGAGGTCAAGCAACACTGTTCCCCAAAAGTTCTCAGGACTCTTCTTGGGACCCCAAGTCTAAGCCATGCAGGTCAGTTCAGGTTCCATCAGGGAGACAAGTAGATGCCCTAAGGCCAAATGACAAAGCGCATCAAGGTGACAGGTCCAGGCCAGAATGGAGGGCCACCACAGGGTCTCGTGTTCCCGTGAGGGAAGCAGGTGAAAGGTCATCCAAGTTGGCGTGTTCAGGGAAGAATTTATTAAGGTGATAAATAATGTTTGTCTGGCCTGGAAGATGTGCACCATTCAGTTTGATCAAGAAATATGAGAACATCGTGTAGGAGAGAGCTCAGAGTGAGGAAAGCAAGTGGGATTTTGTGGACCTGAGTTGGGAGTCCAGCAAGCGGACCCACTAGGTCACAGAGGAAAGTTTTCTGGAGAATAGCAGAAGAAGGCTGGCCCTTACCCAGAGGGCAGTGAAGGCATAAGGGAAGCGTCATACATTCGGGAACAGGAAAGAGTTATCATATTTTAGGGCAATAACTCCGAAGCCCTTGACAGGGTGCTAGAAGGGGATGACCCCATCAACCACTTTCACACACAAATCATGTCCTAGAAGTTTTTCTGTGAAAGCTCTGGGCAGCCTCAGCACAGAGAGGTTAGAGCGGGAGGCCCGTGCGCAGCCAGTGAGAAAAATAAGCCAACCCTTAAATCACACTCCTTTTTGTTATTGCTAGGGACCACGGAGTTCCTAATTTGTCTCTTCATAATGCCCTTGAATTATGTACAGGGATCAATGTTCATCTCTTGTTTCTACGGAACATTTTAAATCTGGGTCTGGACCCTCTAACTGTAACATCATTATATTTTTATTTGACTGGTTTTATGTCACCCCCCCCTGCATTTGGTTAACTCTCAAAAGGCAGAAATTTCTATTCATTTCCATCTTCCAACCCCAATGGAGTCAAGCATCGAGAACCAAATTGGTGATGGATTTGGGGAGTCAGGTAATAACACTTTTGTCACTACATTGCGCTCTAGTCATGACAGTGCAAATGACATTCTGTGCTTTAGAAGTTTGACTATACACTTGGTTATCCTTAATTTATCTTAAAAATAAAGTCAGACTACGAAGCCCTCTAATCTGGAAATTTCTTTTTAAAGAAAGGACTAACTCTGGGCTTTCTGTTAAACATACATTCCGCAGACCCTGTTGGTAGAGAGACACTTTTTAAGCTAACCACTGTCATGCACAGCTTTAGTGTACTAGACTAAGTCCAGAATTTCATGAAATTTTCACCCAGTTCCCACTGGGAATGAGGTGATCCAAATCTTCCTTCTTCACCATCAGGGTGGAAACCTAATTCTTCATCTATCTATGAAGAAGGATCTAGAGCTGGATCATTGTATCATCTAAGTCACACCCAAGCACCAGAGAACCACGCGGTCACCCTGGAAGCTCTCTGCTGACTCACCTGGCCTCTGCTCAGCTGGGGAATCTGCAGGTACAGGGCTCCACCTGCCCGTCACCTCCAGTGCCATGGACTCTACTGCCTCCCACCTCCCTCGTGGAGGCATCAAAAGAGACAACCACCAACCAGAACAAAGGATGCCAGACACATCAGAGTTGACCTACCAGCCCTCATTCAGTGTTTTAAATAAGCAATCGCCTAGTTTTTGAATATGTTTTCTGCCTTTAGCCCATACCAAACGAAGGCAAGGACATGGGAACACTCATCTTTCCTGCTGGGGACACCAGCCTTCTCCAGACATTGCAACAGCTTGTAGACGCCTGTGCAAATCTGCAACCCCCCCCCCCCAGCTAGCCATCCTTGCCATAGTGGGTTCCCCAGAAAACAGACTGTGTGATAGAGAAGTTCCTTCTGGGGTACCTGGGGATGAAGCCCACAGGAGAAAGTCACAGATTGGATGGAGGAAGAAGGCAAGCTGCAGGGTAATCAGAAGACTTCGGCTGAGCTCACCAGACACTCTGAGCTGGAAATGGCCTTTTGGAGTTTTCCCCTGCTGGGGCAAGAGCCAGGCCTTTGTCCTTACCTTTGACAAATCACAGGAAGCAGGCTGCCCTGGGAAGGCACATGGCCTTAGGCAAGGTAACTATGGTCAGCAGCGAGTTCCCAGAGAGGCCAGTGACTCCTCCTGTCCTGGCCCAGTAACTTGGCACAGCATCCTCCACAGCCTTATTGATCTCCTAGGTGTGGGTGGGACAGACAGACACTGGGAGCCCAGAGGAGGAAGAAGCAGAGACAGATCTGGAGCCAAATCACATTTTGCTACTTACAATCTGTCAGCTTAAATGAGCATGACACTCTCTATCTGTTTCTTCATCTGTAAAACAATGTCATCCACCTTACAGGGTCTTAAATGAGGATCAAAGACGTATAGCGAATGTCCTGGGACTGTGCTGTCACTACAAGTGGTCCTATCATAAGAACCACAGTCACTGTTCTGATCGTAGCCACTGCAGAGGCAAGGATGCGCTCTGCTGTCGGGCCATATGCCCAGGTGGAGCTGGGCCAAAATCTAGGTTGGAAGCCAACAGGTGCATGGACCTTGGGGTTCAGGGGTCTAGAAGCACAGACATCATCGCCTAAGTCTCAGCCAGGGTCCTGCTGGGGTCAAGGACACAGCTGCAGAGACATCCTCAGGCACAAAGGACAATACTGGGAAAGAGAGAGATGGTGGCTGTCCTTGCCAACAGGACACATGGCAGCTCCATGTGCCAGGCACCAAGAGGCTGGGTTTGGTGGTGGGTAGGGCAACTACTGTTGTCATCCCCAGCAGTGACCAGACCCAGGGTTGGGACCGTGTGGCAAATTAGAGATGTTTAAGTTCCTGCTTCTTCTTTCAAGCATGAAGAAGTGAGAAACCACCCTGTGAGGGTACTTTTTGAGCAAATGGAAAGTTGACGGTGTAGAACCACACTCAAAACCACCACTTGAAGATGACCTTCTGTCCAGCTGGGAGCACCCCTTAGGAGCTCAGAAGATATTTCCAATCTGAGATCAATCATTCTCCATGCTCACCGGAGAGAAGCCCCGTCTGTTAATGCACAGATTCTGGGACCCAGCAAAAGTACCGGAACCACAACTGTCATTGCACAAGTCAGGTACATCAGTCCTTGCAGGGAGGGAGTGAGCTCACCTGTCACTGGAGCTGAATTTGATTGGGTGGTTTGAGGGAGGTCAGAGGGAGCAGGAGTTTGCTCTAGATGGCATGTCAGTAGAAAGCAGGACTGTGTCGGTGACACAGTGGTGGGGTGTCACCGAACTTCTCTTATGAGGAGGGTAATGATGAGCCTAAAACTGTGGCTGGTAAAGAACTGAGTCATTGCTGAGGAGAATGTCGTTGTGTGGGCTTATTAACCCTGTGGATTTTGCCTAGACCCAGGCAAGATGACACCATGGTGAGCTGGGTCTCACCCTGGTCTCGACACCTTGTTTGAAGCTGGTGTCCTATGACATCCTAGATGCCTGTGAAGAACACAGGCTGCAGTGAACAGAAGACCAGCTAGCTGCTCACTGGCAGGTGCTGCTCCATGTCCCCTTCTCACAGGTTGCTAACTGGCTCCAAATGTAAAAGTCCCCGTCCAAGTTAGGGGTAAGATGACCTACTCCACGGGTAGTTTTGAAGAGTAAATAAGATCAGGTGGGTCACAGAACCAGGTTGCCAGTATCTGTCTCCACATCACCCTGAGGATACCGCAGGGCAGCTGCTCAAGCAGTCATTTTATAGTTCAGGAAACTGAGGCTGAGAATCTGGGTACAGTTTGGTGAAAATCGGAGGTGACATACCCATCCCCAAAAGCTTCAACCGAGACTTGGAGTCTCTGCCCATGGCATCTGAAATGGACATTCTCCTGCTGAGGGAAGCAGAGAGTCAGGGTGAGCCACAGTGGGGTGGAAACTCTGCCAAGGACCTGAGGGTGTTGGGGAGTAACTGCCGACAGGTTGTAGGGGTCATCTTCAGAACCCGCCAGTAGTGGTTGAACCTCTGTTTCACTTAGCAGCCTGGATCTGAACATGGAATCCTGGGACTCCCCCAGTGGGGGTTGGGGGGGGGCATGGTGTATACCCTGACTATGAGCCAGGGGCAGAATCAGAATCAAGTGTCTTTGGTTCCCACACATAATTGTGTCTGATGATAGTGGAGTTAATCACAAGTGAGATTTCCAGAATAAAGCCCACCCAGGCTGAGTTCCCCAAATTATACCCTCTTCCTGGTAATTGCAGAGCTGTGCCGGGCTGCATCTGGCTTATAACAGCATTTCCAAGAGGACTAGATCCAGCACCACCTCTCATTTGGTAGAACAAAAGGAAAATTATACACTCTGAGGGCCAAACTTCCCTGCTCTGGGCAGGAGAAAGGCATTGGGGGCCTCAGGTCAGTTCCTTCTCAGCTGTGGCTCTGGGAATGCATTCAGCCTCAGTCTGCTCAGCTGGAAAATGGAATGACTAAGCTTCCCTGTCTCACCTACCACACAAAACCCTACAAAAAGCTCTAAAGAGAATGACCAATTAGGAAGTAAAAGTGTTTCCTAGACAACGATCTTTGTTTATCAGAAACAAAATTTGAAGCAGAAAAGGAAAAGTCATATTGTAAGTCAAATGTCCTGTGGTGATGTCATCACAGTGCTCAACAAGGCTAGTCATTCTGAGAACCCGCAATTTCAGAAGTCCCCAAAGGAGAACCATTATGTCTAAGCCTTACCTTCTGAGGTGGGGAAGTTTCTCAATAGGTTTTATTTGATCAATCCAGTCAAGAAAGCAGTATGGAGGCTCTGCTCTGTTCTGGAATAAAAACTGGGAAATAAAGAAACCAACAGTTTATACTGTGCAGACTGAATTTGCTCAGTTCTGGCTCTAATCATCTCTCGTTGTTGTGAAACCTGCAGATACCCAGAATCTCTAGAATGGTGTATGCACACATACCTCACATACACAACGCTCATACACAGATACATTCACAAAAACTCACACAAACACACTCAGATATACAGATATACTCCACACATAAACTCACAATTCACATATATAATCCCATTTTTATGCACACAACCTCACACAGACCCACACACACTCACACACAAATACAGGCGTAGGTTGGATACTCTACAAGCAATTCTTTTCTAGGTCTTCCCACCAAAGTACAACCTCTTCATTTTTCAGGTCATCAAATGTACAATTGAAGCCAGAACCCTAATATGGGCACTGTTATTTGTTGGTAAAACTTAGACATGACTATTACCTGTGACTGAAAAATGTAGAGGTTAAGAATGACCTGAAGCCAAGAGATAGAAGGTTACTTCCTTCTTTTACCTTAATTCTGTGCCTATTGTTCTAAGACCTAGATGGGGAACCATAAGCTTGACCAGGCCAGGGTGTGACTGAGGATCTTTTGCTTTGGATTTAAGGCTAGGTCAATAATATGCACTATTATCCCAAGCCCCAAATAAGGAATCATAATTGAACCAAGTTAAAGTGTGGCTAATAATCCCATCATCAGGATTCATGATGGAAGGGGAAACAAGGAAAGGGGGATAAAAGAGACAGGTTCAGGGACTGCAGGGATATAAATTTTGACTTGGAGAGAATTGAAAAATTTTAATTTGGAGAGACTTTTGGATTTTGAGATCAGACTGGCTTTGAGAGGAGAGCTGATCTGGCATTTGGGCATCTGGCATCAGGAGCTGTCAGTTTTGCTTTGGGAAAAAAAGGACCCAGGGCTGTTGAATCTTTTGGGGCTCCCAGCATTCCAGTCTTGGAAGGTCAGGAGCAAGATGAAGGCAGTGAAGAGGCATTCACAGAATGTTGAGCTGCCCTGAAGACCCAGAGAGAAGAATGAGAGAGAAAGAGAAAGAGAGAGAGGAGAGACAGACAGAGAAAGAGAGAGAGAGAGAGAGATCTGAGTTGAAACTCATGTTGGTTGCAGAATTCACTTCAGACTGGTTACAGTGACTGATAGCAGGAAGACAAAGATGTGAACTAGCATTTTCTGACTGAACTACACTAAGTCTGAGATAAAACCAATGCAGCTCCCCTGAGAAGAAGCAGGGTTCTTTTCTCTTTGGAACACCTGTGAGAGTGTGGACTATTAGACTCTTTTTAGTTGGCCTTTTCCTATTTGTAAATAAACCAGAGTTTACCTTTACCATGAAAGTTTGATCTCTGGCAACTGCTTGTTGAGGGCTGAAGAACTCTCTGACTAAATTAAAAGGAGTGACCCCCTCACCTGGTAACATATTAGCTCAGATATATACATATATATGTGTGTGTGTGTGTGTGTGTGTGTGTGTGTATTGAGGTAACATATTAGCTCGGATATATACATATATCTGATTACCTCAGATATATACATACACGCAAACACACACACATAGCCATGTAAACACACCATTCACTACTGTATGCATCCCCCAAGCACAAACATTAATTCCCAAAGTCATTACAGGTACTATAGAGAAGGATAAACAATATTTTTTGGAAGTGTGCACAGCCTGTTCAGGTGCCTGTCCTTTGCCAAACAGACAAGCGACCCTTTGTTCCTCCAATTTTCAGGCAGTGACCCCATTTATGCATAAGAAACAGGACCCATTGCAGAGCCAGCACCATGCCTACCACTTAATCCCCAAAGTCCTCCAGAAGCTTTCCCTATTTCCCTTGTACTTACTAGGTCAGGTCACATTCTTGAGATCATTTATTCTCCTGTCCAAATAACCCTCTAGGGGTTTTGCTCCCCCAGTTAGGCAGGCAACCAAAGAATCATTTCTCCAGGATTACTCTGCTGAATATAAATGTTGCTGAGTGGGTGAAAGGGAAAGGCCACGTGCCTGGGAGAGCAGATTGGGGAAGAGTTCAGGCAAAAGCTGTCCAGTGCTCTTGGGTCCACCCTTAGTCGCAGGGTCATACTCTGCCCTGAGATTGCACCCCCAAACTCCCTCTCTCATCTCCAGCCAAGCTTCCTGTAGCTGCCCCCTCCCTCTCCTCTGGAGCTGGGTGCCTGCCCCAGCCCAAAGATCTCCACTGACTCCCACTGCTCAACCACCCCCTGGGGGTACCCAAAGCACATTGCTAGGTGAACCTGGAGTCCTGCACCCCCAAAATCAACTCCCTCAAAATCTAAGACAGTGATGGCAGGGTGGTTTGTTCCCTGAGGCTACTGCCAAAGTACCTAGAACACCCTCTGCCTGCAGCTAAAATTTCGTCAAAGGGAAGGACTCAAAGAGGAACAGAGAAGAGTATAGTGCTGGGGTGTTGGTGGGGGGCGTCAACCAGGTCTCTAGGGGAGAAAAGACCAAAAGGACAAGTTTTGGATGGTGTAGATAGGAAATCCCAAACCTGTCTCTGTGGGCTGAGAAGCCCGCGGCCAGGGGGCTGCAATCTTACTCAGCCCTGTTCTGGCCAGTCCAGCTTTGGCTCTCATTTCCAGTGATCACGCTTCCAGGACCCCTGGTTAAAAAGAGAGTGAGAGCTCCACAGCCATATCTGGAAAGATGGCCAGGCATGACCTGCCGAGCACACAGACATCAAACTCAAAACCCACAGGACAGAGAGCAGGGTGACCCCCCAACCGCAGAGCTAGGACCCTAGAGCAACCAGGTCTTCCCCCACCAGAAGGCAAATGATCCAAAGTTGGAAGCAGTCATCTTGTTAGCAGCACTGGATCTGTGCTTACAGAGCACAAGCAGGGCAGAATGTTCTGGAAAGTGCCTAACAATGGGAAGTCAAGACTCAGTCTTGATGTCTAGCCCACTCAAGAAGGCCTGGGATCTAAGTCTGTAGAGCTGAGTTACTCTGGAGGGAAGAAGGGTCTTGGCCTATGCCGGCATCATCAAAGTGTGCCCTTCAGGGCATTCTGGAGCAGCTTTTATCCAGGCTTTGAAGGGAGAACAATAATCCCATACTTGCCCTCAGACCCTTGTGGGGAGGCTCTGGCTTTGAACACCCGCTTGATCCTTCCTACCACCCTGGGGGCTCCTGGGGACTCCTGGAAGTGGGGGGCAGCCACACCTGTCCCAGCCCCAGCCCTAGCCACAGCCACAGTCACAGCATGCCTTTGTCAGAGGGAGGCCTGGCATCTGGGACAGTCTGGTTCTACTCCCTTGGAAACTTCATAATCACCATGACTTCCCGAGAGTCAATGACAGAAGCACCAGGGTCACTGTCACTTTGAAAACCTCTCCAAGACACCCAGGGAACAATGATGCTTCATAAGGAGCCCCACTCTGCTTCTCTGCTCCTGAGGAAAGTAAATGCTTAGATGCTTTTAGGAGCCCACAGTTCTCTGCATGAGCTGGTTAGGCAACTGGTTAGGTTTTTCTGGGTCTCCATTTTGTCATCTGACCACCAGAGCTGATGCCAAGTACGCCTGATTCTGCATGGAGTGTGTGTGTGTGTGTGTGTGTGTCTTGGATTGGAGGGGGCATGGAGATACAGAGAGAGATTTCCTGTGTGTTCACCTGTGAGCCTTTTCAAGGAGTACACCATCAGTTGGTACGACCATGTACTCAGTTGCAGTGAGTTAACCTCAGATCGGCTTCAAATATGCCGGAAAGAAGCCCCTCTGCCTACCAGCCCTCTGAGACCAGTAACTCCTCTGACACCCAAAGTCATTGAGCTGGGATACTCAGAGTCAGTTTCCTGGGTGTGTCATCAAAGCAGGAGTATGACAATGTCTCACCAGGGACTCACAGCATGTGTACCAGTGCACAAGCACGCTCTCCTAGTACAAGCCACCTTCACTGACTTGGATGTTGTTTGACGTGACCCTTCTTGCTAGTTCTGACAGGCTAGTACCAGGCATTGGCTCAGTGCACACATGAAGACGAATCTATGATGAAGGAAAGAAGAAATACCAAGCCCACCAGGCTTTACGGCCAACGTCCTGAAAACAGCATGGCCTGCTGCAGCCAATCCTTGGATCTTTAACTCAGGCTTAAGAACTTGAGCTTGGGAAAGGACAAGGGGATGGAAAGGGGAACCTAGGTTCTTATTTCTGCTCCATGTCACCTCTGACAGACCCCCAACCTCTACTGACCTAAAGTTTCCATCTTTAAAAGGGGGGGGGTTGGACTGAATGGCCTCTGGCTCCCCTCCCACTTCTGGCAGTATATGAAAATTTAAAACAACAGTATCTTAGAGGGGGGAAGTTCATTTTAATAATGACATTGACTTTGAAACTGCGAAAATCTTCCTTCCCACTTTTCATTGTCTATTCATCCATTTGATTCCCACTTTAGTGTTCCAAGGAGTGGTAGCAAAGGTGAAGAACTCTCCTGAGTCACCCCTAACAGTTAGTCATGCACTGTGCTGCCAGTGAGACTGCACCTCAGAGAACCCAGGAGAGGACACCAAGGATATACTCTGACTATAGTTAGACATCTGGCCACACCTGGAAATTCCTAATAACAACCTGCCAGTACATCTGGGCTCCATTCCAGAGTAGCAGGTACTGGGCTATGTGGGAGTGGATCTTGGGGTCCCTTACCAGAACCCTGCTACCCTGCCTAACTGCTCCGGAAGCAGAGAAAAGCAGCTTTTCTCAGAAAGGAAAATGAGCTTTTCTCAGTGACCAGCCTGTCTAGGCAGGCACAGGGGGACCAGCTCCCAGGAAGAAAAGGCTTTCTTACCTCAGGTTCTGACCCCAAGCACCCTACTTGGAAAATGGGAAAAATTCATCTGGTTCTCTGAGAGAAATGTAAGGGACTTTGAACACGGTTAAAAGGTATAGCCCACCAAGCCAACATTCTTGAACCAGAGAGAGAAAAAAAAAATCACCCCACCCTGACAAGGAGCTCCAGTTATCAGCCAAGTCTTTCTGAGGTAAAATCCTAAAGATCTGGAAAGTGGCTGACCTCAGAAAGGGACACTCTTGGGGTGCCACTTAATACCCTCCAGTCAGTGTGAAGCATTCCCAAAGTTATACAATATGTCAACACAACAACAACCGTAATGTCCTTCAAACAAGCCAGAGAAATGTCTTAAATTCTTTGAAAGAGTGAGGTAGAGTGGGGCACTCTTGTGAGAATCTTACCTGTGAGGCCATCATGCTGGTAATAGCACTTAGGCCCAGATGAGGTGTGAGGTCACTTATTGCTCTGCCAACTGAGGTCTCTTCAGGCCAGATGGAGCCAAAAAGCAGAAGCAGCTGCAGATTCAGACTAGGCCCCCAAGGGGAGATGGCCACACATACTGAATGATCCCAGGAGCCCCTGGTTGCTGCCCAGCGGCTGAAGTGCAACACCATTTATGGAAGAAAGGAAGAGGAGCCAACGTATCTTCCTTTGTTCCCCACATGAGTCCCTCTCCTGGTCTTGCACAAAGGCCTATTCTTTGTCAGCACCTGAGAATGGTCTTGTCTTTTGAGAGCATCACCCCATCTGATACCCAAATTCCCTCCCCTACACCTTGAGTGGGGTCTTGCAGCTGTGGCATGAACATATTCAATGACAAGACCTATGACCTTTGACTTATGACCTTTGAACTCTTCTGTTTGCTAACATGTTCTTCTTTTGAGCCAAAATTTACCCTAAATCTTCTTTGGTAGGTTCTGACCTACCTAACAATTCATTCACCACTACCACCCCACTCTCACCCCTGGCCATAATGCTCACAGACACTTTCTATGTACATCTATAACAAAACTGGGCCCAATCTTATTCTCAGGAACTCCCTGAGAGTCTGCGAGTGACTTTTAGAATATACAAGATGAGTGCTGGGATGAGGGTAAGGAAGTGCTAGAGAGCAGAGGAAGACCTATCCTACTCCTTCCCCAGAGGTTGAAGGAAGGCTTCCCATAGGACATGATGCTCACCCCAGTGCCTGCGATGAAGCGCCCTTCCCAGACCCCAAAGGCCTAGTGTCCTGGAGTCCTAATGTCCTTTCAAGGCCTAGTGTCCTTTTAAATGCCATCTATATATTCCTGAGAAACAGGTGCTGGGAAGTGCTAATGTTAGCCATCCCTGACCAATGGCGTTTGATGAAGTACCCCGATGTGGAAGGAAACATCACCACAGAGAACCTCCAGGACAGAGGGGTTTACCTGGTGCTCTGCTATCCCCCCAGAACCTGTTACATAGGCAGAGTATACAGTAAGTATATGTGCAACCAGACCAGGCACCTGTGAGTGATTTCCCAAACTGGTCCAAATGCTGCAGTCAATTTTGCTGTGAACAAATGAAGTCAGAGTAAGCAAGACACACAAAGGAAGCAGAGTGGACTAGACCTTGATTTTAGAAAACAGTGGAGAGAAGGTGGATCTTTACACCTTTCTCCTCCCACAAGCTCTGGGCCTGGAGTAGTATCAGCTCAGCCCAGAAGGATGAACTGGATCAAGATGGGCTTTATAAAAAATAAAAAAAAAAAAAGATGGGCTTTATCCCTTGAAGGCAGACCCAAAAGAAGTAGCCCCAGCCCTTTCTTAAATAACTCTCAAATGTCCTCAGTGCTGAGTGCTAAGTCCTCTTCCTGCTGCTTTCTAGCCCTGCCCTGGTATCTCTCTCTCTTTCTCTCTCTCTGTATCTGTCTCTCTGTCTCTCTGTCTCTCTCTCTCATCACACAACATGATGATAAAGGGGAACGAAACCAATTCCTAGGACTCAGGGGTTCAGATAAAAAGTGAACCAAATCCCATCTGCCTTCGAGAAGAACCTCCACCATCACCCAAGTTTATCAAGATCTGAACCCATTTCTTTCTTTCTTTCTTTTTTATTTTTATTTTTTTGAGACTAGGTCTAGCTGTGTTACCCAGGGTAGTCCCAATCCCGTGGACTCAAATGATCCCCAGCCTCAGCCTCCCAGGTAGCTGGGATTACAGGTGCCCATCACTGCTGTTGACTGTTTTTTCGAGACCAGGTCTCACTATGTTGCCTGGGGTAGTCTCGAACCTGTGAATTCAAGCAATCCCTGGCCTCTTGCTTCCCAAGCACTTGAATTACAGGTGCGTGCCACCACACCCTGATGAACCCATTTCTGATGAAGTTTCTAGTTCAATTCCTAGACCACCAGATTCTGAGGGGCTTGCCCACTGCCCTCCAGGAAGCAAGTTCAGCATCAGGCCTTCCTCCCTGAACTCAAATGGCATCTTAAACTCCTGACGTGGTATCCTAGGCGGGGCTTGACAAATCTGAGCATGGTTGAGAGGACACATCAAAAGTCAGTTCAGAGCCCAGTTCAGATGCTGCCTGCAGCCCAAGCCCTGAAATGAAACTTTGTGCTTCCAAATAAACTGAGCCAAGTGATTCCGTAGACCTTCCACTGCTCACCACCAGAGCACAGCCTCCCCAGACCTGAAGTCGCCAGGCCACAGACCCCAAAGTTTGACCCAGCTGAGTTAATTCAGGCATCTATTTCCAAGTCACTGGGAGAAAATCTGCCAAAGAGAGAGGGGAGCTGCCAAGTCTCAGCCGCCAGCCCCCTCCCGCCAGACACAGTCCCAGGTCCCGTCAAGGTCAAGCATTACGGGAACTCAAATTCAGCCTCAACTGACAAAACCGGAATGTGAGGAGGGTGAACATGGAAGGATCTACCTCTGAATGAGAATTCCACGCCACTCTCCTGCCCTATGCTCGTGACTTTACATATTTTTGTTCTTATTTAACAAGAAAGTAAAAAAAAAAAATAATAATAATAATCAGAGTCAACCCTGAACAAAGGCCTCTGCTCCAGTCTAATCCTGCAGTCCAATTAAGCTCTCTCCTACCTCTGTGCCAGGAGAACCAGTTTGCCCATACAGAAAGCAATTACCAGCTGACTTGCGGTGAGTTGGGTCAGCTCCTGCAGAACTAGCACTCTGGGATCCTGCTCTTGGGGGCTCAGTGGTCAGATGACCTGTCTCCCCTTTGTTTCTCAGCCACGGTAGAGCTGGCTGTGTTCTGGCTGACTGCTTGCTTGGGTTACTGCAAGCAGTGGCTGAGGCTTGGATCTTGCACTCTTAGCTCTGACTGTGGATCTATTTTACACACATTTCTTGATCACTAAGGAACAGATAGCATTTTTCCTGGCATTAGCTTCACCTGGGGAAGGTATCTACTCTCCTTTCATCTGTGGTAAAGTCAGCTAAGTGACGTTGGGCAGGGTCTCCATGACTCTGCCTGCTCTTCTTGCGTCATTGGCTAGCAGCCTGCTATAGTGCCCATCTGACCTTGGCTGACCACTTCCTGGGAGCACTGTGCTCCCAGGAAGAAAGCCTGATGGTCCCAGGTCCCTGCAGCCTTCCATCAGCACTAGAGGTGGGGGCTGGGAGATAGAGGAGGTTTCTGCTATCACTTCCTCTGGCACCGAATGAGGGCACTTTTTCCCTGAGTGCCAAGTTCATCCATGCAGTGTCCAGGTTCTCAAGGACCCTCAACTCAGACTTACTTAGCCAGTATGCTCCTATATGCTCCTACTATGTGCAAGACACTGAGCTAGACGCTGAGGCTACAAAGATGAGTGTGTGTGATACTCTGGGGAATTCACAGTTGAAAAAAGTCTTTGATAAACAAAGCATTGTTATTATTATACACTCATATATTTAGCAAGATTTATTCCATTTCTAGGTTGTGCTGAAGATGAATCCACTAGAGGGAAGGTAATCAAGATTTATTGAGGACTTAGAATGAGCTGGGCTCTGTGCCAAGCACTTGGTTTGATCTTGTTTAATCTTCAAAATTATTTCCATTCTACAAATAAAGAACCTGGGGCAGAAGAGGGGAGAAGGAATTGACCTGAGAATGCACAGTGACAGTCAGAGCTGGGGCTTCTGGCTGTAGTCCTGAGTTGACCCTCTAACTACGGGACCTATTCAGCTGCTGAGGAGGTGGGCAGCAGGCACGAAGGTGTGGGGGTGCCCCTGGCCCATTCCCTTTCTTCTTTATCCAGATTCCTGCCCAATTCGTGAGCTGCAGTCTCCTCTGACACCCAGCTGAGGAGGAGAGGGCTGCACACCCCCAGGGTATGTACCCAAGGCTGCTTCTGCTGCCTCCAAGCCAGCCAGCATGCCCTGCCACAAACCTGGGGTCAGCGGGCGAGACTACTCACCAGTCGGCCCCTGAGTCATGGAAGAAGGAAGAATCATGTCAACGGCTCAAAAGCGCCTGCCTGTCAAAGCTGACCTGGTCCTTCTTTCTGTGAGATATTTGTGCCTTCACAGTGCTGCATTTGTATTTCTTCCTTCAAATCGGGTTGGTAATCAGCAAGACGGTCTGTGATTTCAACATTACCCACCAAGTGAAAACTTCAGCCCATTCAGTCGTCCCTTGGCACAGCTGAACACACCTTCAGAGATCCCTGGCTGCCTCGGTGATCTCAGCATTACTCTGGTGATCTCAGCGTTACTCTATGCCAGCGACCTGGCTCTCCAGGTGACCTACAATTCCAGAGACATCCTTGGAAGAGCTGTGCAAGGACAGATTTCTCAACCTGAGAAAAGAGGGCTGAGGGAGTCCGCCTGGTTATGTCAGAGTCAGCCTGGTTATGCGACCAGATATCACACTTTCCCATATTTGGCCATTACTAACGAGTATGCATTTTACAAGTGACTTTTTTTTAGCACTCATATAAATAATACTTTTAATCCTGTCAGCATCCCATTTATAATCTTTCTAGCCATTAAATAGCAGATGCATTCCTACATTCCTTTTAGGTGCCTCCAGAAGGTTTCAATTGTTTATTCAAAGGTCAGACAAGTTCTGGAATCAAGTGAAATCAATCATTTACAAAGCAACGAGGAAAGGGCTTCTTGTAGATTTGTTTCTTCCCTTTTCAGGACTGAGGGGACAAGAATAATAGCTCCAATGACAACAGAGGTTACCCGGAGTCAATGAAAGCCCTAGCTTGGTTCCTGAGCCACTCAAACTGCATGTTCAGATCATGTTCTCTAAAAAGGAAAACAAAGGCGCACATGCCAGACTCTCACCCCAGAACCCAGGACTGCCCCCCACGGTGCTTGAATCCCTGCCCACAGTGACAGGCGCTGAGCACTTCCAACCACCCAGGTGGTCCTGAGGAGGTGGTTTGCCGCCTGTTCATCCCAGGCTACCCAGGATTTCCCCCAGGATCCACTTGGGTGGAGCTCATTGTCATTTCTGCTAGGTAGGGGTGGGGATCAGGGAGGCTGTCCCTCAGTTCCTACTGTGAACATGGAAACATAGCCTTAGAGGAGCCCCTCCTTTACTTCCCAGGGCTCAGCCTCCACAAGGAGAGCAGTCAGCTCCTCAACTTTGCATCACACAGAACTCAGGCTAAAGCACTGACTTGACTGCCTTGTTCTGTGGAATCTTTCACACAGCCCAGTCATTCTGTTTTGTCCTGTTTTTATCAAAGTCACACTGATTTCTGACATTGTATAAATTCCAGGTGTGCAGGTGCTATACCACAACAACTCTATGTCCAGTTTCCATCCACCACCATAGAATTGCCCATCTCACCCACTCCCCCAAGTCCTTCCCCTCTGGAACCACCAAACTCTTGTCTAAATCTGAATGTTTGTTTTTCTTTTATTTGTTTGCTTTATTTCTTTATAGCCCATGTATGAGTGAAGTCAGAGGGAGTCTGTCATTTTCTGTTGTCACAAAACCACAATGAGACATCACCTCATACCTATTAGAATGACTCTTATCAAAAAGACAAGAAACGGCACGGATTGGCGAGCAAGTGGAGCAAAGGGGGCCCTTGTCCACTGTCAGTGGAAATGTAAACTGGTACAGAAACCACCACAGAAAACAGAATGGCGGTTCCTCAGAAATTTAGACAGAAGTACCATCTGATCTAGCTATTCCGCTTCTAGGTATTTATCTGAGGCACACAAAGGCTGTAATACAAAAAGATATATGCAACCCTCTGTTCACAGCAGCGTTCTTTACAATAGGCAAGACATGGGAACAACCTAAATACCACGGGTGGTTGAGTGGATAAAGACCACACGGCATATATACATATACAATGAGATGCTACTCAGCTATTAAAATAAAAAAAGAATGAAATCTAGCCCAGTCATTATTGAACCCACCTTCCTGCATCCCCCACAGCAGCTGCTGTCACTTCCTCGGGTCTCTTAGAAGTTGGCGTTTGCTAAATTTCTTCCCGCTTAATTAATTCATTCCACTACCACTCAAATTAACCAATTCATTCTACTGCCACTCACTGGGGTCCTGGTCTGTGCCAAGCACCATGCGGTGACGGAGCAGACACACCCTCTCTGTCTCCTAGCTCATCTAGCTCATGGCCTCTGCCCACTCCATGGCCCCCGAGGCTTTAGCTGCTACCCATAGGGGCAGGAGACCATCCTAGCCACAACTGTTGCCCTAGAATGTCTTCATCCTAGGGATACACAATCTGATCACACTGAAACAACCCTGGAAGAAATCCTCAGATGTGTTTCTTCTCTGTGCCACCTGCTTGGATGTGGGTAATATTCTTTTCTTAAATCGCCACAGCAGAACTAAAACCAGAACTAGAGCATTCAGCAAAGCTTTATTAAAGGTTCCCAAAGAAGAGAGGGGATTAATTTTCCATGAGGTACAACCTACAATCGGTCATTGGATGTGGTTTCTCCCAGAGCTCATTGACTCGGATGGCCCCCGAAGGGAGATCTCTGCCCTAGCTAGGCCACCTACTTAGAGCAAAGGCCTCCTTCCCTCCCCAACCATCACCACCCAGCAATACTTGGGATTCATCTAAAATAGGTCTTGTGAGTGAAGAGGTGCACAGGACTTTCCCAATGCTTAAGATCCACTTTCCGAGATCATCTTTCTATCCCAGGATGTACTTTTTCCAAGGAAGAGCGACCTGACACATGTCCTCTTTTCAGAGGAGCCATCTTATCTACATTGATGGTGGCCTTTCCTAATGGCATGAAGAGGACCCAAAAGTCACCTCCACATAGAGTATTCAGGCAGGGGGAGTGGTGGAGAAGATGAGAGAACAGTGGTTGTTTCCATAGGTACCTCACACTTGATATATCCAAAACTAAACTCGACATACAACTCAAACCAAGATCAAGCTATCTGGTGCTCTCCCTCCAAATCTGCCCATCTCTTGTGCATTCTTATCTAAAACAGTGCAGATGTCTGTCTTTTTGGCTTTTTGTTTGTTTGTTTTGAAACTAGGTCTCACTATTTTTGTCCATGGAACCGCAGGCTCACGTTGCCCGTGGTGCCATGGACTCGAGCAATCCCCATCCTCAGTTTCCCAGGTAGCTGGAATTACAGGTGCGCACCACCATGCCCAGATATTTTTTTGGAACTAGGTCTCACTGTGTTGCCCTGGGTGGGATTCAAACCACAATCCCCAGTCCCAGTCATGGCTCCATAGGTTGTCACTTACAAGCACACACCACGTGCCCAGCTCTTATCTAAAACAATGGTGTCAGCATGCTCAAAGTCACCCAGACCAGATCCTGGGGGTCAGCATGGAGAAGTCAGAATCTTGGAGGTCAGCAAGGAAGAGCTGGCACCCCAATCAGATTCTCACACTTCCCAACTCCTGAATGTCATTCCACCTATCCTCTCCTCCCTATGTTCATGCTTTCTCCTCTCTACCTAAACCAGGGCACAGTCTTCCACAATGATCTTCTTGTCTCTATCTTCTTCCTCTCCAATCTGCCATGCATACATCAGTGATTTTTCTCAAGTCATTATTCTACCACATATGTAAGGCTATTGTCCTGAGACTGCTTGGGTCCAAACCCATACCAGCTTTGTGACCACAAATAAGTTGTTTAATCTACTCATAGCTCAGCTCCTTCATCAGTAAATGAGGAAACGGTACCTATTTCAGAGCCAGACAGGGGACTGTAATGGACTAATTCTAAAGTGGCTTCCAGCAACCCCTCCTTCTGGGAGGCTCACCCTTGGATGTTCTCACCCACTGAATGTGGGCTAGACCAACTACTTGCTTCTAATAAATAGAATACAGCAAAAGCAAAGGGAAATCACTTCCAAGATTAGGCTGTAGACATCTAACTTCTGCCTCACCCACTTTTCCATCTAGGTCACAAGTATCCCATGGAGAGACAGGTGGTGCCCCAGGTGCAAAGGTGGTCACTTCCAGTGAGGAACAATGGTATCCTGCTAGCAACCCAGTGAGTGGATGGGGGAACAGATCTTTCCTCCCATCAGGAGCTAGAAACAGGCCCAGTCAACACCCTGATTACAGTTTTAGAAAGGACTGTAAAGAGGGTGCATGCAGTACCAGACTCTTGAGTACCGTCAGTTGTACCCGGACTCCTGAATTTCAGAAAGTGAGGTAATAAGTGTTGCCTTAAGTCACTAGTTTGGGGATAATTTGTTATGCAACAGTAACTAATAGAGATTAAATAAGACAAGACAGATTAAGGGCATAGAGTAGTGCCTGATGTATCATCATGGTTATTACTATGACTTGTGTAGATGCACTGCTGAGCCATTCTAGGGGGAAGGGACCTTGTCTGTTTATTTGTTTACGGAGTCCTCAGCTCAACAATAAGCATTTGTTTACTGAAAGAATAGAAAGGAACAAACTAAGGTTCTCCAGACTCTGATTCCAGACCAGAAAAAGAAACGGAGAGTTGGGGGAGCAGACTGAGTGATCAGCCAGCAATGGGCCAAGGAAGATGGTTAGGGTTGGCCCTCAACAGGCTGCAAACAAGGTCTCTTTGTGGTCTCACTGCCCGTGAGCCAAGGCTGACTGCTTCCCAGGAGCATCTTATCACAAAGCTGGCCCTTGTGTCCACCCCGCATCCCTGGAAGGCACAGAGGAAACAATGGCGCCTCCTCAGTAGCTTCCTCTCCTGGCCTATGTGTGGAGGCAGGGAGGAAGGGGAGAGGCTGAGTTTGACTTGGCTGGGTAACATTATTTTTCTTGACTGAAGCAACATATGCCAAAAGGGCTAAAAGTAGCAGCAGTTCTCACCTAAGAGAGTTTTCTTCCCCAGAAGTCAGGCCCCACAATTGTACAGTCGTCCTCTGGTATCTGGGGAGTCAGTTTCAGGACCCCCAAGGAAAAGTTCACAATGTTTGAATCTCTAATCTAAAATGGTTATACACATCCTCCTGTATACTTTGAATTATCTCTAGACTGTTGATCATACCAAACACAATGCAAATACTGGGTAAAAAGTTGTGTCTGTTATTTAGGGAATAATGGCAAGAAAAATAGTCCATCCATGTTCAACCCAGATTCAACCATGGTAAACCGAACTACATCACATGCATTTTCCAGCCACACTTGGCTGAATCCTCAGATGTAGATATCAGACACGAAGGGCTGACTTGTAAAGAAACTATCTCCTCCATCTACACGTCACCCACTTATAAAACTCAGCTCAGTTCACCTCCCCAGTGATCTTCCCACCTTCCTCTGGGCTCCTACGGTGCCCGAAGCCTCATGCCTCCATCTGAGCATGTTGGGGTCGGAAGTTCAGTGTTCACATTTCCAAAACCATCCAGCCACCTGGAATGAAAGGCACTATGTCCTATTTGCTTTGGTGCCCCTCTTCTCAGTAGAGCAGAGAATGGCTGCCAGTGCTGAGCAGATTCCAGAGCACTGCTGCTTTCTGAAGTCAGGATTGGCAAAAATAAGTTTCCAGAAGGACATTAAAGCCCATTTTGCACAAGACTTTGGAGAGGAGGAGATAAGGATCATGTGTGGTTCGTACTAAAAGGGAAGCCCTGTGAAAGCTCTGTGCTCTGTGGGGTAAGAATTCAGGGTGATTGGGCTCAACAGCCAGAGTTTGAGAAAGTCTATTTCCTTTCCTACAGGAAGCTCCCTCCCCTGGGAATTCATAAGGCAGCTCCCATAAGGCAGCTTCTACTCAGTGGTTCTCAAAGAGTGGTCCTCAGACCAACCACATCAGCATCATTTAGGATCTTATTAGAAATTCAAATTTTCAATACCACCCCAATGCCACTAGATCAGAGACGGGGTGGGAGAGAGGCACAATCTCACCAGATGATTCTGATGTTCCCTGAAGTTTGAGAACCACCTTTCTGGGTATGCTGAAATATCTGTGAGTGAAGCATTAGAAACACAATCCAGATTGGTTTAAAATTAAGATTAAATGAGAACCCAAGCCAGTGCCCTTGCTATAAATGCCCAAGATCAATGAAACACCCCACGATTCTCCACAAAACCCTTCAACAGGCAATTAAATGAACTCAGCACATTTATTTTAAATGTGCAAAATGAATTTTCATATCCGAAGAGTAACACCAGATGTTTTACCTCTTTTTCCTAATTGATTTTCCAGCCTACAGCAATTCATCTTTATATTTTCCAGTCGGATCCTAATGCAGCAAGAAGAGTGTGTTCCGGCAGGGTTATTAAATGCCATGCATTTTAAAACAAGCATAACTCAGGCTGCCATGCGTCATCTGGGTTTGTTGTCTTCCCAAAATAAAAAAAAAAATTTTTTTTAAAAAAAAGAATTTTAAAAACCAGACAGCGAGAGGTACCCAGCAGACGTGAACAAGCAGGAGAGTTAGACCTTTTCAGGGGCAGGGTCTTCAGGCTCTCTGAGCCTTCCTCTCAAGCGGAGCTGAGTACTTCTCCTGAGTCCTGTTCTCCAGGCACCAAAGGACTTGCTAACTGTAAAACCTGCAAGTCAACATTTCATTTTTCAAGGGGAAGTTTGTCTTTAAAACAAAGAAGAAAAATTACAGGCACTGGGGATGTGGGTGAGTGAGGCCTGAGGGTTGAGAAGGCTTTGCTCAGAGAAGCAGCCAGCCTGGGCAGACCCCGCCCCACTGTCTGGAGCCCCCACCATTCCCCTCCATTGGCCACGGCCCCTGCTGAGCAGAAGGCCTAGTAACTGCGGCCGGTTTAAGTGGGTAAAAGGTCACCATCCAAAGTTTCCCTCCCTCAACTAAAGCCCTTCAGAGTCTGGAGAAAGATGGGAACAGAAGTCTCAAGCTTTGGAGCCAACACTTCAAAAGGGACCATCTAGGTCTCTGCCCCTGGGGTTTGTGTGTGTGTGCGCGTGTGTGTGCGCGTGTGTGTGTGTGTGTGTGTGTGTGTGTGTGTGTGTGTGTGTTGGAGGGGGAGGAGAGTTGGGGGACAACAATTGGTGCCAGAAAGTGCTGACTCCACAAACAAAAGTCAAGCTTCTTGGATGACTGGGAGAGCTGGCCCCCAGCTGCCTTCCTGAGGACTGTGAATGGGCAGGAATAGGCCAGTAGGATCTCCAAGAACTAAACCACTGCTCTGGTTCTGAGGCCCACTGTAATGACCTGTGTGTCTGAAATTAGAGCTTCTCAACCTCAAAAAGTGGCCAGTCCAAATTCAAATAACGGTGCCCCAGCACAGTTCTGCGCACAGCAGGGCTGTTCTCAGAACTCAGGACAGAACATCCTAGGTTCTGCAGACACACAGCTAAGTGAAAGTTGGACAACAGGAGACTATGTTCTTGATTTGGGCCCTCCCCCACTTCCACCTCAGAGCTCCAGCCCCAAATAAACCACCTACAAGCTTGCGGGGTCTGAGTAAGCTACTAAATCTCTGAAGGGATCCCAGGCCCCAGCCTCCTAGGTAGAGCCTGACCTAAACTGGTTCTTAACAAAAGGTAATCTAATTTTGAAAAGAACTAACAATTTTCAAGGAAGTTGGCCCCCAATAGACATGATGTCAGTGTTTCTGAGACCCGCAGGACAGTGCACAGTAGGTCAAAGGTGCCGGGAAATTTACCCATGGTCCTCTGGGACTGGAAAAGCAGCGCCCTGGTCTCCCACGGTCACCCAAGCCCCACTCCTCCCCAAAGGAGTGTCATTCTCGCCACAAGCATTAGAAGGGAAATGTAGGTGAGGTGAGAAATCACCTCACCTAGCAGAATTCTTCCTTTGCCCTCAAATTGCAAGGATATTTTTACACATGAAGCCACAGAAGCCATTTTATAAATGTCATCATCATAATCTTTTAATATTTTACATAAAAAAACTGTGTACACAGCTTATAGAACTTTTATGTAAACATCATAAACTCACCACTTTGTCATTTGTCAGTTTATTTAAAAAATGAAAAAACAAGACAACAATTTAGTAGAAGTACCACTGGGTGGGGTAGGGAAGGGAAGAAAGACCAGGCAGGTTCATTCTCTGTACAGAGATGCAGAGAAAACTTCATTCACATAGCTTTAGAGACTGCCTTGTGAAAACGAAAGTTTTAAATAGGCCCTAATACTCTTTTTACTGCCCTTTATCAAACGTGCACATACCTGCACAAATAAAATCGCAAAAAAACAGTGTTGCCACTTTTTTCAAGAAAACAAAAAATTAGTGGTTTCTTTCTCCTCATTGTTTTTAAAAGTCAATCATTTTTTTAAAAAAACATCAGAAGTAGATGAGGTTATAGCGTACAAGTGTTATCAGAATGCTACTGTCGTATGCAAATGACAAGTGCATTAAGTGTCAAACAATGAAACAGTTGTGCAAAGAATTCTTTCAAAAAAAAAACCGTTTTAGCCTTTAAATAAATCAAATAACATCAGTTTCTTGGACTGAACAGTTTTCGCTTGTAGAACAGGCACAGAGTTCGCTTATGGCAAAAACCTCCCGCAACACAGGATCCCTCTCCTGCCGAGGGATGGTGAGGGGATCCCCAGGAGTCCCGAGTCTGGAAGCTGTGTCCTCTCAGCCCCAAGTCAGTTGCAAGTATCTTCCCCAGGGGATTGGAAAGCTGGCCAAGTCCTGTTCATGCTTGGACAGGCGCATGACCCAGACCGGGTCGGAGCTGTTCTGGCGCCCTGTCACTCCACCCACCACCACCATTTAAATAACACCATCCTACCTCCGAAAATAAAATTATATCTATATTTATATAACACCCCATCCTCCCCAGCCCTCCCTCCCGCAGTTCCCGCGGTCTATGTTACAGACAAGAAATAGCAGGCGCCCGCTGGTTATGGGTGAACATCTGATGGGGCGCGGCCGCACCCCTGCACCAAGCTCTACTCAGGGGACCAACGGCGGGCGAAAACGGGCAGGGCGTGCGGGGGAGTCGAACACACACACAACCACACACTCTGAAGAGGCGTGGCTCTTCAGAGAAGCGTGCTCAGGGGACCCTTGGCACTCAGCGGGGCGCCCGGGGCTGTGCCACAACACGGCCGGACACACGCAGACACTGGAAGGGGTGCCTCCCACGCCGATTCCCAGCGCCAGAACCCGATTGGCCCGGCCACGGTGGATGAGCCGGAAGGCAGACGCCAGGCAGTCCGGTGGGGTCCTTGGGGGGCGCGGGTCTCCCCTTCCCCGGGCTGGTGGGGTTCGGGTCCGAGAGGGGGAGCCGCGCCGGCAGGGGCAGGCGGGCGGGCGCGGGTCTCATAGCACCTTGCAGCAGTTGATGCAGCCGTTCTGGGAGCCGTACCGCTTCTGCAGCGCGGCGCGCGTGGCCGTCTCGAAGACCTCGCGCACGCCCTCCTTGGTCTTGGCGGAGCACTCGAGGTAGTCGTAGGCTTGGATGCGCACGGCCATGGCGCGGCCGTCATCGGTGCGCACTGGCTCCTGCTTCATGCGGGCCAGCTCCGTGCGGACGTGCTCGTCGCTGCGCAGGTCCTTCTTGTTGGCCACCAGGATGATGGGTACGTTGGGGCAGAAGTGCTTCACCTCGGGCACCCACTTCTCGGGGATGTTTTCCAGTGAATCCGGACTGTCCACGGAGAAGCACATGAGGATCACGTCGGTGTCCGGGTAGGACAGGGGCCGCAGGCGGTCGTAGTCCTCCTGGCCCGCCGTATCCCACAGCGCCAGCTCCACCTGCTTGCCGTCCACCTCGATGTCGGCCACATAGTTCTCGAAGACTGTGGGCACGTACACCTCGGGGAACTCGTCCTTACTGAACACGATCAGGAGGCACGTCTTGCCGCACGCGCCGTCGCCCACCACCACCAGCTTCTTGCGGATGGCCGCCATGAGAGCGCCGGGCCCGGGCAGCAGGAGGGGACCCACGGACGCCTCGCTGCCGTCCGGCTCGCCGCTCACTGCTCACCTCGGGCCGCGCGCAGGGGACGAGAGTCGCTAGCTACACCCAGACCCGGCGGGGGCGCGCGCTCTCGAGGCGCTGGGGCTGCCGCGGCGGGGGCGGTGGGAGCGCCGGGGCATAGGGCGCACCGGGCGTCTCTGCGCAGCTCCCGGGCGGTGGCCGCTCTTCTAGCCTCGGGTCGGCGGTTCGGGGTCGGCGCCTTTGTGCACAGATCGCGGCTCGAACAGCAGACCCGGCCTAGCTTCTCCCCGGTCTCTAGGCCTCGCCAACGGAGCAGGAGACAGCACGCTCACAGCCAGACTGCGGTGGCAGATGCGGGCTGCGGCCCTAGCGCCCGCTATTTAAAGAGTTCGGGCACTTTCTTAATATAGCCGCCCAATGGGAAGCGAGCCGACTGAGCTCATCGCTGCGGAGCTGGGCTCTGATTCGCCGTCCGCTGCAGCCAGGGGCGGGGCCGGGCGGGTTTGATTGACGGCCCAGGCCGCGGGGCTGGGAGAGGCGGTGACTGGGGAGTCTGCGCCCAGGCTGGCGCGGCGGGGCTGTGGCGGCGGCAGGGTTCCCTACTTCGCCACGGCTTTTCCGCTGGGGGCCGGGGCCGGAACTGACTGCGGGGAGGCCGGGGCACCCGGACGGGAGGGTCTGGGAGGAGCGCCACTCTGGGGCCTGGGAACTCCCTCTCAAAACTGCCCGGGTTCCTGGCAAACTCCCAGCGGGTGGTCGGTCCTGTGGGGGAGGGGCGGGTCCTTTAACGTGGTTTTGTTTTTAAATAAACAGACGCACAGGTTTGTTTCCAAGCTTGGTTTTTGGTTGTTTCTGCCCCCCCCCCCCCCCGTTGTTCTTCTGGAACCGCCCCTCTCCTGGACTAGTCCATCACCCCATTCCACCCGGTACTTCCCTAAAGCTGCCCCACGGCTTGAATTCCGCTGGCCAGAGGCTGACTGGGAGCTGGGTGGACCCTCCCAGGCCCCGGGGAAGATTAGGAGATGGGAAGGGACAGTGAAAGGGAAGACTGGGGCTAACTGAAGTTCTTCACATCCACTTGGAGTAAGTTCCCAGACAGAAAAAGGCAGCTTAGGCCCTGATTGACATGATTACGTTGGATGCTGGTTATAAGACCGAGGATAGTCAGAAAAGGACATAGACTCCAGATGCCCTCCACATCCCACTGGTCAGATGAGGGCACTGGGCGATGGACCGAGGGCACTTGCAGACACAGAAACCAGTGTGTGTTTGGGGACTAGGTCCCTGGTCTCCTGCTGGGCCCAGGAACTTGCACCATCTAACTGGTGATGGATCCTGCAGGAGATGGAAGTTCACATTGAGCTAGAAGACCCTCAATCAGCTGATTCCAGTAAACAAAAGAGGTGAGTAAAGGGAGAAGACTGGGAGGGCCCAGTCTGGGAGGGTCAAGTGCTGGGGCTCACAGGGCAGCTGAGCTAGAGCCACTGTAGAGGTGAGGCAAGGCGGTAGGATGCTTACTGGTTTTCAGCAGAGAGGAGACCAGCCTCCACTTAAGGAATCCACCCTTCTTATTCTGCCTATCTTAAACTGGAAGCCAGGGGAAGGGAGGGTTCGCAAAATCAGGGGAGGGATGAACACAATGGCTCATGATGAGGGCTGACAGGTGATATGGTGTGGGGAGAACTCGGGGGTATACAACAATGTAAGAAAAAAATACATCTAATCAATACAAAACTTGAATTAAAAAAAAAAGACTGGAAGCTGTTCGAGGGTCTTGATTTTGTCTTAACTCAGCATCTGAAGACTTAGCATAACACTGACTCAGCAGTGGCTGCAGGGCATGAACTTAAACCCTCAGGAAATGTGATATTCTCTAGGAGTCTCTTACCTCAACCACCAGACTCTTAATAATCCAAGCAAACCAACGCAGCAGCAGCTGTTTTCATATAGAATTCAGATACTGAGATACTGTCTCTGGACTCTACAGACCCAGCCAGGTTGGCCAAACACTGATGGGGCTTGTGCCCAAGAGGCTGCCTCATAGGGGTTTGTATATCTTTCGAAGCCCAGAAGTGGATCTCTCTCACTGGATTAGCTCCTCTACAAAATCCAATTTTTTTGGTCTTGTTTTTGTTTTTCAGATCTAAGGAATGGAACTGTCAACAAGTTAATATTTTTTCTACAAGGGCATCCCAGGGAGGAAGAAAATAGATTTTTTTTTCTGATCATCCGTTTAGGGCTCCAACTTGAAAATGCTTTTCCCTCTTTTTTATGTTTAGTTTGCATGTTAGGAAAGTCTTTACCTGAAATTTCCTTCTTTTTGTCAAAATTCTTTATAATTGTATTGGGTATGCTGCTTGAATTGTTCTTAATATAGCTTGAAATCTTCTTCTTAAGCTTCAAATATTAAGAAAATATCAGGCAACTAAAACTTTGTACCATGTGTTTTGGGGAAAGAAAACTGAAAAAGAAAGATTTGAGAAGAGGGTTTAGCTCATTCATTTCCTGATTCTCAGACCAGTTGTATGAGGCATTCCAAGCGTGAATTGCAATATCACAAATAATACCAAAAAACATTTGGTTGGTAAATATGCCAAAGTAAACAAATAGGAAAAAAATTCATGTTCGGTTGTGACTTGTTTTTATGGTATTCACTTTTTTGTCCAAGATACACTCACAAGCTCTGTGAACACTGGTTCCTCCAGAGACTACATCAAATGCAGGATCAGCCTCTCCAAACTAGGAGCACTGCAGTGCCAGTCTCCTCCTTGCCTCACGCCCCAACCCAATACTCTCCCACCCAAAGGCAAGGGCAGAATTGATTGTCCTTGAGAACAGATCATTTTAATGTTACATTTATTAACTTAAAATTAAGTTTATTAACATATCCACTCATTGTCTGACAGAGGCCCATATCAATGAGAGGGAAAATATCCTTCAGACAAAAGGGGAATGCTAATCTCTATTACATGTTACCTCCAGTCTTCAGCTTGATTTATTTATCCACTTTGGTTTTGTTTTGTTCACTGTCTCCTACAGAGCTCCTGTAAATCAACCCTCAACTCCTCCAAGACCCTAGGCTGAGGTGTTCATTAGATTTTAGTGCCACCTTGTGGCGAACTTTATAGGTTTCATTTTCTAAAATAGAAAAAAATATATATATACACACACATATATACATATTACACTTTAATCATATATAATACATTTTGTGCTGTATCATAAAATATGTGATGATATATTCATATATAATTGTATATATGATCATTAAAAATTAAGTCAAAAAGCATGCATTTTATGACTTTTTAAGATCTTTCACAAGATGTGAAACCCTAGGAATGTTTCACAATAGGTTCTTTAGCAACTCTTCACAAAAATACTTACACATACGTGTGACTTTTTTCATGTATACGCTAAAAAAATTATTCCTCCCTCTTAAAATATAGTAACTTCTGAAAAGAGATAAAAGCTTGGCAACCTCACTAATTTACATAACTATTGACTTCCTTTCTCCCTAATTATGTACAAAAATGTAAAACAACTTTAGCCTCAAAGCCATGTTTTTTTTCCCCAGAGAAGAAAGCCATTATTAGATATTCTGGTATAATTAGAAGTAATAACCATTTATTTTCTGGGAGCTACCAATGCAATAAACATTCCTCATAGCCATTCGATTTGATTTTTTCTAGCCATTTGATTTGATTTTTTTCTAGTTTGTTAAATAAAAATCCAGTCATAATTTTAAAGATGTAATGGACTATTAAATGATTCATGAATTGGACAACATCCTACCTCACTGGTAGAAAGGTGTGACAGGAAGTTGTACAAAATGGAAGGGTTTGTTGTCAAATAGAGGGTAGGACAAAGTTATTAGCAAAGATTTTTTTAAAAGAAGGATTATTTTAGGCAAAAGGCACCTTCGCTTAGGGGAAGACAGTTTTAGACAGATGACCTCACTTGTGCTGTCCTGGAAATTTCAGATTGGTTGGTTAAAATTCTACTTTGGGGTCAGGCTAAAACTATAGCTACCTTAGGTATATGAGGTCTCAGTGGAGCTCGGCATGAAGGAATCCATTTTGGACCTTTGTTTCATCTGAGTCCTGGGAAACCCTTTAATCTTACCAGGACAGAGGATCGGATTTTCTTTTATTTGCCCTGTTAACCTGAAAATTCAGAAGAGCAATAAAAGGGCCAGATGTGTTTATTTGGAATCCAAAATTCGCAACTCAAGGTGCACGGATTCAGGTTGCAAACCTCAAATTTGGCCCAAAAAGGAACAAAGTCCAGGATTTGAATGAAAAGAAAAAAGGAAGATGAGTTAAGTGATTAAAGAGTGGATTAGAGTTAACAAACTTAAATTAACTTGACTATAAGAATTGGTTACTGGTTGTCTAGAAAGGATACAAAGGACCTGACCACGTCTGTCCTTCTGATATAAATCCATAATCAGTTCTCATGACCTGAATAAGTTCTGAGACAATCGTTTGATGGTTTCATGCAGCAGTTGCTTTTTTCCCAGTCCAAAGACCTTCAGTCAGTTTAAATGAGACAGGTAATGAAGTTTCTCTGTAATGACTGAGCGGCTCCATTATTTTTTCACTTCTGTTTGACTTTATTCTTATTTGTTTACTCTTAAGAATTATTTGGAGTTCATTTTTTCCTATATCCATTTATTTTTTATTAAACATTCTTTTAAGCTCTACCAACTCACCCGTGCCCATATCACATCTGCCTTTCTCTCCCATCCCTGCCACTTTTCCCCTACTACCTCTGGTAACTATTATCTTCTTTTATGCTGAGTTCAATTTTTTTTTCCTATTATTTGTATGTAGTTGGGTATATTCTGCAAATGAGCAAGACCACCCAAAATCTGTCTTTCACTTTTTGACTGATTTCATACACCATAATCTTCCAAGGTCCATCTGTTCTGCTCCAAATGCCACCACATCTTCCTTCACTGCTGTGTAATATTTCTTTGAATGTATGTTTCACAATTTCCCCATCCATTCATCTGTTGAAAGTTACTAAGGCTGACTCCATAATTTGGAAATTCTAAAACAATCTGTGATACACATATGTATTAAATTTTGTGTTATTTGGATAAATACCTAATGACAGTATTGCTGGGTCAAATAGAATTTCATTTTTATATTCCTTAGGTATCTCCATACAGTTTTTCACAGGGACTGCATCAGCTTGCATTCCCACCATCAGCGGAGGAGAGTTCCTTCTTGGCTGCAACCTTGCCAACTTTTGTTAATTGTATTCTTTTTTATATGGGCCATTCTTATAGGGGTGAGGTGATATCGTGTTTTAGTTTTAATTTGTATTTCTCTTATAATAAGTGATGTTGAGCATTTTTCATATGTATGTAGGCCATCTGAATGTCTTTAGAGAAGTGTCTGCCAAGGTTTTTTGCCCATTTTTTAAATTAGGTCATTTGTTTCTTTGTTGTTGGATTGTGTAAGTACTTAAAAGATTCTGGAGATTAGCCCATTGTCAGATGTATGAGTACAAATATTTTTTTCCTATTCTGTCTACTGTCTTTTTATTCTTGTGATGGTTTCTTTTGAGGTACAAAAGCTTTTAAGTTTGATCTAGTTCTTGTTTATTTTTGTTTTTTTCTCCCTTGCTGTTGGAGTTGTATTCCCAAATACATCTTTGCGGTAGATGTCCTGGAGATGTCCTGTAATGTGTCCCCTATATATATTTTTTTCAAGTTCTTTATGGTTTGGTGTTTTATGTCCAACTCTTTAATCCATTTTGAATGAATTTTCCATTTTAAAGATGGTGTCATAAATGTCACCTTTTCACAGTTCTGGACTCACCACTGAGTTCAAGGGGGCTCAGGTTCTCAGATGACTGTCATATGGGTCATGCTGAAGTGTCCCTGTCCTGCTTTCACAGCTGGGCACCTTCAGTAAATCTCTTCTGTCTCCTAATGTGGCACCCCCCCCTCAACTCCCAGCTCTGTTCTCACCCCAGCACTGGATGTATTTTCTTAAACAGTAGAGGCTGCTTGGACTGTTTTTGCATGGTGATTTATTTATTTTTTAGGAAAAAAAAAAACAATCAAAATCCAGTCCTTGTCTAATTTCTGTAGAAAGTAGGGAGTATAGACAGCTTTCTGGAATTCTCAACTTCAATTCCTAGATTAAATTCTGTGAATATGGGCTGAGGACTTTGTGGAGCAGGGGGTTGAAGACACAAATATAAGTAAAGCATAGACCAATGTAAACACACGCAGAGTGAAGTTATTACTAGCTTGTAAATGAAGGCAGAGCTGCCTGCACACAGGTCACATCTGAGCAGGACCTTGAATAGAAATAGGATTTTTCCAGAAGGAAGAGATACCCATGTTTACCCTCTGACACATGTAGAGAAAAGCTTCAGCCAGAACATTTTCCAAATATCAGGCATTTGACGAGAAGGGAGAAACAGCCATAGGCAGAAGTAGAAAAATAATGCTTTTCCCCTGGGTGTTGACAGCAGGGGGCTGAGGCTTTTGTGCCCGGAGGAATGGGAAGTCAGGAAAGAAAGAGGAAGGTCACAAACACTTGCCATTACGTAAGTGCACTCATTACAAAGTCTATCCCAGTGAACACTTGCTGTTTCTGTGGTGTCTGCTGAAGCTGCACAGACATCTATTAATTCAGTCTATTTACAGGAAAGTGGTGTGGAGATGCTGTGAGCAGAGGGCTGGAACTTCATGTTGGGAGGCTGGGAACCTACTTTTTTAAAGTTATTTTTAAGCCTTACAATACCTACCAAACTGTCCTTCCCAGATCTCAGTTTCCCCATTTGTAAAATGAGAAGCAGGACTTGCACTTTCAAGCTCAGAACTTGGAAACTCAAAAGTTTATGGGGTCCTGTAGGTAACATAATGTGTGTCAAGTACTAGGTAGTAGTGGAATTTGCTGGGAGAAGGACTGGAGAACATGCCATATCTAAGCCAGAGTTCAGGATTTAAAAATAAACTGTTGTGCTGCCCAAAAAGGGCAAAGGCAGAGTGGGCTGGATTTGGCCAGCAGAACCAATCTATGGTCTCTGACCAGACGAGTTTCATTGTTAACAGATAAAGGAGGCTGCAAAAAATAATATTCCTAATCTTTATATCAAGTGAAAAAAATTATAAAGCAAAAATGAAATTCTTATTATTTTCATTATTCAAGACCATCTTTTATTTGAGTTGTTTATATGAAATCCAAAAGATGAATTATTCCATTGGGTAGAAATGTGGTCTTTAATAAGAATAAGTTATTCTTACAGCTAATGGGTGATTAGCACTCAGTAGGTGGGAGAAATGAACCCCTTATGTCAGTCCAGAGGGCAGTAACACCAACAATTTTTTCCTTCCTTCTTTTTCATCTTGAATGCAAATGATCTAATCAAAGTATTTCTGCAGGGATGATTCACTTATTGTGTTCTCTTATGATGTCAGAATTTTGTAATAGGGAGGAGTTGAATTCACAACCAGTTCCCTCACTCCAGTGCATTCCCACTGAAGATGTGTCTGGCTATTTACAACAGGAGGCAAAGCCTGTGTTGGGAGCCACTGCTCAGAGCCAGCAGGAGTCTGGGGAGCAGATGGCACCTTGGGGGAGCTATCAATGGACTTACTTCCCCTCACAGCACCCTGCCCTCTGCTTCTGCCCCAGCTGCACACCTTAGTGGCATGTGGCTCAGCCAGAGAAACTTCTTGGGGGTCTTCAGTCACTGAGCACTGAATATCTCTCTAGACCAATCTTTCATGGTAAGGATAGACACGGGTTTATTTACAAATAGTCGAAGACAAACCAAAAGAGCTTAATAGTCCACACCCTCACAGGTGTCCCAAACAAAAAATGAACTCTGCTTCTGCTCCTTGAGAGATGTGAGTTTTACCTCAGTCTTAGTGCAGTTCAGTCCAAACCACCAGTTCACATGTCTTCTGCCAATAGTCAAGTCACTGTAGCCACTGAATTCCAAAACCAACAGGAGATTCAACTCAGGTCTCTTTCTCTGCCACCATCCCCCCCCC
>PVHY01015673.1:0-35505 GCA_004024945.1 Uropsilus gracilis | reverse complement strand
CATTGCCTTCCGGAGAGATGCACAACCATAGGTATTCATCTTTCCAGAACTTTCCCAGGTCATGTCATAAGGCTCTTAGGTGCAGCCTCCTGGGCACCAAGCCTGAATGTATCGACACAGACTGTTTGCGCTGAGCCTCCTCATGTGGACAATTTCCTCTGACTTTTCTCCTCCTCTTGGATTCCTCCACTTACACAGGTGTGAGCAGTTCAAATACCTGTTGCGTAAGAACTAATTCTTTTTCTAAGCAGGTACTATTTCCTGCCAGCTTGTTTTGCCACAGCGGTCAGTGGCAGTGACGCTGTGTGTCTCCACACAAGGAATGATTTTAGTTTAGTTATTAAACTTAAGGACTCACTGAAGAGCTCACAGATCCTTCTAGAACATACTGGCGGGATCCTGTGGGCCTCCAGTCTGCTCTCTAGGCATAGCTGCTCTAGCCATGGGTTAACTACAAGGGCCAGAATAGGACCTACTGAAACAATAACACACTGGTTGCCATCTGTTCCATCCAGCGATGCCCTGTGTGAGTGGAACCTGACTGCCATCCGGCTCTGAGCAGGTAACGCCGTTACCACGATTTCGCAGCAAGCAAGGCTGAGCTCAGGTGGCAGGTGATCACACTGGAACGCAGACGCCTATCTCCGTTCCTTCCAAGCTTCTTTATAGACTCTGCTCCCAACTTGGGAGACGTGGCCCTCCCACGTGACTTCATGCAGCCTGTTATGAGTAATGCCTGTGACAAAATAGCTCCTTCTGCATTATTTATTAGGTTTTATCTTGCTGGTCAGAACGGTTTTGGAGTCAGGCAATCTGGGTTCACATCCTGGCTCAGCTACTGTCTAGCGGTGTGACTGGGAAATCACACAGACGCCCCTATGCCTCATTTTCCTCAGGTGAAAAATTGGGATACAGTATCACAGGACTATGGGAATATAGGGGCTGCATTTCTGAAGGGTGGGAATCGTCCCAAAACAGTATCCGTTCATTTGTAGTTACCTGTTTTCGCGGATTGTTTACACAGACATAGCACATACATGGCTACACAAAGCTCATGATGTTTATTGACTTTGGAATTAGGTCATGAAAAACGGTACAAGGTCGATTTAATTCTGGGAAATAGAAGAATAACCCATATCCCATATAAGATCTTGAAGACTTTTTTTTTTTTTTTTTTTGAGACTAGGTCTTGCTATTTTTGCCCGTGGAACCACAGGCTCTTGTTGCCCAGGGTACCACAGACTCAAGCAATCCCCAGCCTCAGCTTCCCAGGTAGCTGGGATTACGGGCGCGCGCCACCACACCCAGCTATTCATTTTTTTCTGAGAACAGAATCAGTTGCTTTCACGTGACTTTTCGTTGCTGATACCTGCAGCATAGAATTCATGTACTCTCTCTGTGGGCTGAGGCTTGGATAAACCGAGACCTTTAAGACTAGGTCGGCCGCTTGCTTTGGGGGGGATTTCCTGGCAGTCTAGGACTTGCCTGGCAGAGCAGCAGCCCCTGCATCGTTGCCAGCTCACGACCTTCTTCTGGTTGACCGCAGGGTCTATAAGAAGGGGCCTTGGACGCCTCTAGCTTCTGCTGATCAAGCTTCATCTCTCAGCGATCTGGGTTCACTATAGCTGATGGGAGCACCCACCATGATGGAGGATCATCGAGTCTTCAAGCTCTTAAGGCCTCCTGCATCTAAGAAACCTCCTTGATCAAGGCATGGTGGTGCGCGCCTTTAATCCCAGGCTTGGGAGGCTGAAGCTAGGAATTGCTTGAGTCCACGGGTTCGAGACTCCCCCATGCAACATAGTGAGACCTAGTCTCAAAAAACAGTTGGGCGTGGTGGTGCATGCCTTTAATCCCAGGCTGAGGCTAGGGATCACTTGAGTCCGTGGGATTGGGACTATCCTGGGTAACATAGCAAGACCTAGTCTGTAAAAAACAAACAAACAAAAAGAAACCTCATCCTCTGAGAAGGTTCTTCCTCCCTCTGACTTTGCCCAACAGGAGGTTTTCAGATGGGTGAGGAGGGCGGTGGGTGGGATTTGGAGGATAATATTAGCAACAAATCCAGGTAAGTAAGAATAGACCTCCTGCTTAGCGCCCCTTCTATAGTCATTTTTGAGGTCAGATTCCAAGGTTATTTTAACAAAATAACTAACAAAAGTGCATCTGGTATACATCCATTCATTTTTCTGGACCTGCCAGAAATTTTACATTCTTTACCCAAACACCAAGTCTAGACCCTGGCTAAATCATGACCCTCCTCGCCCTCCCACCTTACCTAACCAGTTTCCCAGGAATAAAGCCCTTTTGTTCTATTGGCTGTACGGCGATTTAGTTTTAAGTAACCCAGTCTAACCACCAAAGTATTGGAGTACTTTAGGGGGTGGATAATTAACCATGACATTCTTTACTATGAATCAATACCTGATCTGGCTGGGGGTGGGGTGGGTGGTTGTTGAGTTAAAAGTAAAGAAATGACTTCTATTGCAGAAATTGGTGGCCCTTAGGCTATGATTGTGGAGGGGGGAAAGGGGAGAAGGTATGGTACGTGCCAGGACCCGCGGATCCTTCCTGGTCTAGACACCAGAAGGCAGAGAGCCCACCAGTTTTAGAAGCCCCTAGCCAGCCCTGAAAACTCGACCTCCCTGCCAAACCAATGGTTCTCCAAATTCAAGACTACAGATTGGCATGTGGGAACCTTGCCACCTTTCCTTCAGCATGGCACGTTGGCGCAAGTGCTCTTAGTAGAAGTGCTGGGGGAAGGAGAAGACCCACCCCCCACCCACACGCATTTTGCATGAACCCACCCGCTTGCTAACACTGATCTTTCCATCTAGTTAAGCTGTGAGATTTACTTTTGTAAGTAAAGGTGGGCATAGTGGGGCGGGTCTAGCCACAAGAGGCCCGATTTTTAATCACAAGAATCCAATGGACACAGAAGCAAGGCTTTCCAGACACCTCGATGCCCAAATCCCATCTCCACTCATTCTGACTGAACAGCTCCTTGGGGGTCCTGTGCGCTGGTTAGTGGCACAAGCTTTCCAGGGAGTTCTGAGAAGTTGCCTGGCTGGGACCTGTTGATCTAGGATCCACAGTGCTTGCCGGAACCCTCTCACTTCCCTTGTGAAGAAGGTTTACAGCTAAACCAGTGGGCTTTAGACTTCAGTGTCCGGACAGATCTGGAGTTGCTTGCATGGAGTCCACACCCGCCTCGGACACTGACTAGAGGCCTGGAGAGGGGCCCAGGCAGTTCTGTGAGACCGGCAGCCAGGAGTGACCTACCTGGCTGGAACAGGCTGGAGAAGCTCAGGCCGTGTTCCAGTCTGTGAGTTCTCTGACTTGAGCTCTGGTCAGCAAGTATAGAAATTTTCCTGAAGGTCGCTGAAAAGATATCAGAGCGCCATCCCAGGAAAGCACGATGTTCACCTTGCTTGTCCCTGGAAGGGCAACCCTGAAACCAGCACATGCCCACTTCTCAGGAAGCCTGGCGCTGTACCTGGATTTGCCCATGGGTTTGCTAGAAGATTCCTCTTGATGATGCACAGTGTTTATGGAGCACCCTTGGATGTGTAGAACCAAAATGGCTGCTGGGTTCTGTTCACAATTGCCAAGATAGGGAAACAACCCAAATGCCCCCAACTGACGAATGACTGCAAAAAGTGTGGTATATGTATACAATGGAATATTGCACATCAATCAAGGAGGACAAATTTATGTCATTTGCAGCACCATGGATGGAGCTAGAAGGACTCATATTAGCAGAAATAAGCCAGAAAGAAAAAGAGAAATACAGCATGGTCTCGCTTATATGAAGGATATAGGGAAAAAACAAACAAACGAATAAGAAAAATTAGAAATTAGAAAATTTCTGACTTAGCTGTAAACCTTCACAAGGGGATTAGAATTAGAAAATTTCTAATTAGAAATTTATTAGAATTTCTAATAAAATTAGACTCTTTCTAATTTTTCTAATAAAATTCTAATTAGAATTTCTAAAAATTAGAAATTAGAAAATAAGAAAAATCCTAGCAGAACTGAACTATAGAGCGAGAGAGGAGGAGGGGAAGAAAATGGGGGAGGCAGAGAGCACAAAAGAATAAGATGGTTAACAGGTGTTAAGGATATGGGAAAACTCCCGGGGTACACAATAATGTAATATATATGTATGTATGTATATGCATATATATATAAAATTGAAAAATAAATTAATAAAAAAGTACAAATGTGGGGAGGGTGGGGAGTAAGGGGTACAATACAACCATGTAAACACGACCAATATTGCACGATAATTACAAAATAAATTTTTTTTAAAATGGCTGCTGGGACATAGAGAAATGAGTACAATTCAGGCCCGCTGGCCACAAAGCTAAGTCTGACTGGAGAGAACAGACACGTGCCCAGTGGCAAGCATGAACCAAGGTAAATGTAGTGATGGCTATAGAATAGAGGCACTAGGGGATAGGAGGAAGTGGTCCCTTCGCCTTGGCTGCTGGGAAATACTCTCTAGAAGAGCATACTTGATTAGATCTCTCTCAGGATAAGCTGGTTTCCTATGTATCCCTCACCCTGAGGAAGGGGGAAAGGAAGGCCTTGGGGCCTAGCGAGACAAGCAGCTGAGCAGAGGGTAGCATGGCATGGAGTGCAGGCAAGAGAGAAGATGGAGGTCCAGAGAGACACGGAGTGTTTAAAGCAGGATGGAAATGGGATTTGGATATGAAGCTCAGGAGTTTGGAATTTTTCTTCAGGCAGTGAGAAGTCCTCGGAGATATTTATATAGGCGTGTGACATGATTTCGGAATGCAATTCTGGTAATAAAAGGGTGAGTAAACTGAAGGGGAGAGAGAAACTGGGGGCAGGAAAACCAATTAGGAAGCAATTTGCAATTATCCAAGAAAATGATGCTCTACCACCACAACTGCCCACTTCCTAAAATAATATCACCCTGCCTAGTGTCATTCCTCTTATTTCTGGTTCTAGAAAAATCACTTAGGCCCCGTGTGACTCAGAATCCCTCCCTATTAATAGAAGATGACCAAATACTTACCTTACCTCACACAGGGAGGTAGTGAGAGATGTTTGTAATTGTAGCCGGAAAGAGGGGCAGATGTTATTCTAAATGTCAGTGGTTTCATTCCTCTCCAGGGAGAAAAATTGCCCTTGGCCTCTTCACTTTTTATTATAAAAATTTCGAGCCTATGGAAAGGTTGAAAGTTGAGTCAAAGCATCAGATATACTCTTCGGAGAGAAACTTGTGCAGAAGTTCCAGTGGTTTGCTACCCAGGAAATGGCATTTCTGTTGCAGGGGTTGACACATGTATGATACAAATACCATTGCAATGAAATTTCATAAAGAAAGACCTGTCTGCATGGTTTTTCATGAGAAAGCTGCAATGGGGAGGGGAATACATGTTCATTCTTCAGCATCAGTGTCATTTGAGTGAAGAGCTGGGTATCAGAATGTCCTTGTATCACACCTTTGCCATGACTACTCTGTCCTCTCCCACCACGAGATCTCTAGTTGGCTGCCATATCCATTTTCTCCCCTTTAGAATATGTTCTGTTTGATATATCTACTGAATTGGTTCAACATATTCTGAGGGGTAAAGA
Source organism: Uropsilus gracilis (assembly GCA_004024945.1). Lineage (NCBI taxonomy): Eukaryota > Metazoa > Chordata > Mammalia > Eulipotyphla > Talpidae > Uropsilus > Uropsilus gracilis. The sequence goes on along the minus strand of PVHY01015673.1, from coordinate 29,898 downwards.
TTCCTGACATATGGACACTTCACTCAAGATGCTAACAGGTGGAAGTGGGCCCTAAGAGGATGGAACAAAGACAGTTCTCTGTATCATTAGAAAATGCTGTTTTGATAACTGTAGCATCAAAGTCTAGAGGCCAACTGAATGTGGTACTAGATTATGGGGGGCTTTCTTTCATCCTGGGATAAGGGGATTTGGACTTATAATGGGAACACCAGAGTATTTCACTTGCTATGTGAAAATGAAATGGTTATGGAGTGACATTATAAGGAGCTATGTCAAGAGCGCAAAAGGAGAAGGTAATATATGCCACTTTCCAAGGCACATTTGCATAAGTAAAAAATGATTCTGTCACATGGAAATATTTTTTCTGGTACAGTAAATTATTCTGATTCATTTGTTCTCACTTAACATGTATTTCTTAGAAAAATTGCTAGTTGAAATACATCACAAAGAAACTGGGAGATTACAAATTATAGAAGAATAAGTCTTTTTAAACTTTACACAAATTAGGTCTTATTTTAGGAGGAGTTTAAACATAATTTCATCGTCTATATTTCCATCTACTTACTTACTTCTTAGATTCCTTTACTGCAAAGAACTCAAGGAAAGCAACCAGAAACAGATGTGCTGACAACAAAGAACCTCTTATGAAGGGAAAATAATTAATACTAATTTATTAATAAAGAAATACAGACATTTGTAATTTCCAATTGTGATTGTCTTTAAAGGTAACCCTCACTTCTCTTAAAAAGCATGCAGGCCACAGACTGGGAAAGAAATGTTTGCAAAAAACACATCTGATCCAGTACTTCTATTCCTTGCATACAAAGAATATTTGAAACTCCACAATAGGAAAAAGAACCATCTGATTAAAAATGGGATGGAAGACCTAAATGGACACCTCCCCAAGATACACTGATGACAAGTAAGCCTTTGATAAAATGTTGCCCATCCGATGCCATCAAAGGAAATAGAAATTAAAGCATGAGGTAGCGCAGCACACCTGTTAGAATGACCAAAAACCCATAATCTTGACAACACCAAAGGACGTCCAATGACAGAAATGCTCACTCCTCACGGATGGGAAAGCAAAATGGTGACACAGCCGCTTTGGAAGACAATCTTGCAACTTCTCATAAAACTATGCTTTTATCAAATGATTGTCCTCCCCCGGCATCTATCTGAACACGTTCAAAACTAACTTCTAGTAAGATACCTGCACACAAATATTTATATCAGCTGCACTCAGAAGTGCTGACACTCAGAAGGAGCCAAGATGTCCTTCAGTAGGCGACAGGTAGCAAACTGTGTGACATCCAGATCATGGGATACTAGTCAGTGCAAAAAAGAAGCGTGTCACTATGCCAGGAAAACATGGAAGAATTTAAGTGAAGGAAGCTAATTTGAAAAGACTATGGATTATTGATTCTAAGACATAATACTCTTATAAAGACATCATAAAAAAGATCACTGAGAGGAAGAGGAATGAATAGATGGAGCACAGAAGATTTTTAGGGCAATGAAACTATTCTGTATAATACAGTTGATGGATATGTATCATTCTGTATTTGTGCAAACTCATAGCATGTGCACTACCAAGAATGAACTCTAACAACAACTCTGGACTTTGGGTGGCAATGATGTGCCAATATGGGTTCCTCGATTGCAATAAATACATAGTTTGGGTATTGCTAATAGGGGCGGGGAGGTCTGTGCAAGGATAGGTAGGGTATGTATAGGTGGGAAATCTCAGTCCTCCTGGCTCAGTTCTTCTATAAACCCAAAGCTTCTCTAAAAAATATAGTCTATAAGAAAACTAGAAAGAGAATGCCTATGCTGACATGGAACTCCAGAATAACTTTCCCGTGATTTAAATAAAAATCATTTTCATATGTCTATTCAGAGGATAGATTTTTTTTCTTCTCTTAAAAAAAATATTGAGCTAAATTTGCATAGGTGATACTTTTGCATGACAAAAAGTTCACAAGGAAAGAGATGGTATGGTCATCTTTCCTTGCCACCTCGTTCTTCTCCCCAGAGGTAGCCACTGCTACCAGTCTTTACATATCCTGCCAAATACAGTATCTACACACAGAAAGCATTTTCATTTTGTATTATTGATGCTATTATTACAAACCTGTAGCAGATGAAACCTACAGGAGTGCAATTTAATTTTTCACTGAATGCATTTTAAAGATGGGCTCATACCAGAAAACATAAAAATATAGAGCTTTCTCATACATTTAAATGGCTTCAGAGTGTGTCACTGCATAATTTATTTATCCTGTCTTTCTATCAACATATATTGAAGTCGTTCATAACCTTTTTTTGCTACTGGAAGCAGTGACTATGAATTAAATATACTTTTACACCTTCCTCCACTTTGAATGTGAGTTCATCTCCAGGAGAAATTCTTCGATGTGAAATTGCTAGATGGAGTATGTGAATTTATGATTTTAATAGATATGTCCCAAACACCCCCTTCAGAGATTGCACTAGTTTGCATTCCCACCACGTATGTATCTCTGCAGACCTTAGCTGACAGTGTGTGCTCTCCAACCTTTTGCCAGCCTGGTAGGTGGATGTCAATATCCCACGGGAATATTCCTATGCATCTCTTTTATTAAGAGATTGAGCATCTTTTTGTACATTGAAAGACTGAATTTCCCTTCTTGTGAAATATCTATTACATTCCTTAAGATTTGTTGATTGGTAAATAAAATAAGAACTCTATTTCATCGTGTATACCTTATTTTTCAGCCATTCATTTAGCCGCAGAGCTAAATTTAGTCAATCATTTATTCCAAATAGAAAAAAAAAGTCACTTAGTAATCCTAAAACACACCTTGATACACACCATTCTCTGCTTGCTCTAAATCTCGTGTTGTAATGAAAACTGTTCTCACTCCTTAGGCACGCTCAGGGTCACAGAACCCCATTTATTTTGTTTTCACCACAGAAGTGTTGTTTGTATTAACTCTGTCTTGGGCCATGATTAGCTATGCAAACCTTGTGAGGAATTTTGACTCATTAAAATAACAACCTTAATATATTCTTCTAGCATTCACAGCCCTGCATGCTGCATGAACACGGAGAGACTGATACCCCTAAATCCCTAGGTACCTTCATCCTCATTCCCAGCCCTCCAAAAGAAGATTTTTACCAGGTCCTTTAAACAAAGAAGTGAAGGCCCTGGCACGGTGACACGTGCCTGTAAGCGGCAGCCTAGGAAGCCACGCCAGGGACCGGGGATTGTGGTTCAAGTACTGCTCGAGGCAGCACAGCGAGACCTAGTCCCGAAAAATAGCTGGGTGTGGTGGTGCATGCCTGTAGTCCCAGCTACCTGGGAAGCTGAGGCTGGGGATTGCTTGAGTCTGTGCTACCCCGGGCAACGTGAGCCTGTGGTTCCACAGGCAAAAATAGCAAGACCTAGTCTCAAAAAATAAATAGATAAAATTTAAAAAATAAAGAAGTGAAAAGGTCCCTTTACTTCTGCATCTTATTTCAATTCCCCAAAATCACATTCCTCTTGGCAGCTGATATTCTTGTTAGCTGCGGATTAAAAGACACCTGCTTTACACAAAACAGACTTATCTTGAGTAAAAGAGTTGTGATTGTTAATTTGAACTGGCTTTATCAGGAAATCCTTAAAAGTAAGATGGAAGGGAAGAACACAAAGAAGGGAAAGAATAGCAGCATCAAAGGCAATAAGATAGACACCAGGGAGCAGGCTAGAATGTGTGGAGGGAAAGCTAATCTGCTGCACCACTCCAAGCTGGACAAAAGCAATTGATCTGAGGGAACAACTGCCACACACCCTCGTGTTGTGCTGAGGTAATGTACCTACAGTAAAATTAGATGGAGTTCAAGGGACCATAGTTTTAACTTAGAGCCACTTCAACAGAGCAGCAATGTAAATCAGAGTCTCCATTCAACCCTTCTTTTAAAAATCAAAATAAAATTATGGCCAAGAGACCAGGTTTTCACAAATCAACCACAGTCCCTAGAAGATCAAACCTGAGTCAAAGCTTGCTGTGGAAGACTCTGTTGGAAGTTACAGTCCCAGCGTGCAATGGCAAAGGAGAAAGAAGGGAGGGAAGAAGGGCAGTTACAAGAGGTATTTTAAGGGACTGGCCACACTTCACAAGGTAAGGTGAGCCTGTTAATGGTCCTGTTAGTCATCTCCCAACAGCCCATCAAGTGGGGGGAGAGGAGCAGAAGGAAGAGGGATTTAGCTTCTTGGCCTTGGTTCCTTGACTCAAAGCTGAGTTCCATTGTGCTTCTGGGGGTTATCCTGCCATTTTGGGGGGCCCTTGGAGAAGCCAATTTTATCTTCCTATGGTCCCCTCAGTCTTCCCTGCTGCCTGGAAGAGGGGGAGGAGAGTGGTCAAGCAGACGGTTCATGATCTGGTCAGGTTAGACCTGAACCTCAGAGCCATTGAGGCTCCGTGGGAACAGGAGTGATGTGATATCACCAACATTCTGCCCCCCCATGTGCACCCCTCCCCCCAAGGATGTAATCCACGTGCAAGGCTGGCATCAGGGAAAGGTGGTACCATGGGACTGGGAAATCAAGAGCCATGTTTTATTTATTTGTTTGTTTATTTATTTATTTATTTGAGAGGCATGTTTCAAAATGAAGAATAGTGCTGAAATTCTTTAGGGTCTGAAATCTCATGCTTCGGTGTAGCTAAAATGAATGACTCAGACACACAAGTCTTCAAATCGTAAGTACGGGTGTGGGAATTCTATTAATAAAGTTTCTGATTTTTATAGGATTATTCAGATGGAATGCTGGACTAAGTTTACTCACTCTTAGACTTCTTTTTTTTAATTTGAGACTATGAAACTTTTTGAAATTTGAGACTATATGGTCTCGCTTTGTTGCCCAGGGTAGTCCTGAACCCATGGACTCACGTGATACCTTGCCTCAGCCTCCCAGGTAGCTGGGATTACACGTGCCCACCACCACGCCAGCTGTTTTTTTTTTTTTTTTTTAGAGAGAGACTAAGTCTCACTATGTTGTCCAGGGAAAACTCTAACTCATGGACACAAGCAATCTCTGGCCTCAGCCTCCCAGCGCTGGGATTACAGGCATGCACCACCACACCCGGCTTCACTCTTAGGCAACTTCTGTTATGAAAGTTGAAAGCAGTAAAAGCGTGTTCATAAAACTGCTCCTTAACCACAATGTTTAGTGTTCAAATAATATATACTAATTGTACTATGAAATGTGTTTCAACTTCTAGACGGATATTTTATAATTTTCTATTGTACTAAGAAAAAATATAACCTTTTATCTTTCTGCACATATGTTTTCTCACAATAGCGTTCTATGGTGACCCACCTAGAAGAGGGTAGAGGGAAATAGCCCCTCTATCAGTGACCGAGGCGGTTGATGAAGTGGGTTTCATACATCAAAAACTAACATAGTAATAATTACGTCTTCTACCTCACACATCCAGAAGATATTTGGAAATTTTGCGGAGAAGTTAAGTCTAGGGCTTAAGTGTAATCTTCTTTGAAAAGTCATTGTTTCTGAAAATGTGTATCCTCCTGGATTCTTGAGATTCTAGAAACATTTCAGTTATCCAAGTGAAACAACCGCAGCGTTCACGGGCCCTGTCCCTGTGATTATAGCAGCACTAGCCCCTTCCACGCCACATAAATCCCCAGCAAGAGCAATTTGTGTTTTCCTGCTAGTTCATCTTTTTATCTGAGTGTAGTCTGCCCCCTCTAGTTTCCCTCTAGGCATCTGCCAGTTCCTTATGAGGCCGGAGAGCTTGCGCTGTGACAGAAGAAAATTCATGTATTTATCCTGCCCGAGAACTTCTCTTGCCACTAATTGTAAGTAGCTTTTCACCTTTAATGTCAAATTTAATGTCAAAATTAATGAATTGTCAGATTTAATGTCAAAACTTCACGGAGAGATTACACGGGGTGAGGGGAGCTTGGGCCCATTTTCCCACTCGCCCTGGCATTCAGATCTGAGATGAATGCGAGTGGATATGGATTTACATGTCAGTACCTGCAAGTGGCTCAGCCCCCACCCTGGAATGAATGTACACTTGCAAAGGGTTTGTTTCCAGAATGTGGTGGAAGGAGCAACAGAGACAGCTCTGTGCCCACACGCTCAGCCATCTGCCATGCCAACCACACGTCTCTCCCCCCCATTTCCTGCGAATGATTCATCTATTCTTTTTCTTCTCCTTCAAAGATAACTGTGTAGGCATTTCAGGAGGGGAAAGTCATTAAGAGAAGTGGAATCTGGAGTTTTGGGGACAAGGTAGAGCAGATTAAACAGTCTGGAATGTCACAAAGCAAACAGTGCGGGTGTTGATTCTGGGCCCTCCTCTTTCCTACGGTGCCTCGTTTCATAACAGGTTATCATCATCCATCAAGAACAGGTCAACAAAAATGGTTGTCTATAAACCATGAGTGCAGAAGTTGCTAAAGAGCAGATGAGTAGAGAATGAAGGGCAGAAGTCAGGAGAAGGGTTCTGAGTTTTCCAACTGCAGACTCTGCTCATCTCACCTGCTCTAGTTTACGTCAATGAATGGGATCTTTGTGACTCTTCTAATTGGCCGACCAAAAACTGCCAACAGAGTCTCACTCTTAAAGGAGACCCTGACCAGTAGCTGAAACAGCTGGTTGAGGTCTCATCCCTCACACAACAAGGACGTGCTTGGCAACATGCTTAGTATGAGCAGGTCTGAGAGAACGTGCTTTGTAGATAACTATTAAATTGCATCACACTGGACGCTGGCAAGTTACCAAGTCTTTGGAGATCTCAAGCACCTTATATGTATGTTGAGGGATGTAGACATCTACCTCACAGGGAAGGGTGAGGACTGAAGAGGATAATGTATGTAAAGGACTTTGTGTGGTTCATGGGATGAGGCAGATATGCAAACATCCGGCGGCTGATAACTTCCTAGTGTTTCATGTCAGTTCCTGCTACAGCCTACCGTTTACAATTGATAAGATTAAGAATGGAGAACAGGTGTGGGTGGGGAGCCACTCTGCTGTATTCCAGCACCACCCCAGCCACTAGGGAAAGAAGGGACAGACATCACGTGTGATGTGACCTCCACTGTAAGTGCTAATGCAAGTCACGGGAAAAAGGAGAGAAGTGGAGAGACAACCGGTGCCCATGACACCGTCTTTCCACCTTGAAAGACACCACATACCTGGTGACCGTTGGAGAACAGGAAGTGAAGGATGTCAAGGATGCCATTGCTGAGGGAATCTGCGAATGCCGGATCAGATGGCGTTCTTTAAGATATGAGCATGCTACCTCTGTCTTCTCCACTGTAAAATGGGTGTTGCACATCGTGAAGATGAAATAAACTAAGTTCTATAAAGTAGTATCTGACCCAGAATAGTTAGTCAGCAATGCATACACATGAGCTACCATTTAAGGCCTTGCGTTCCTTGTCACTGTATGGAATTGTCAGCTTACTTCATTGATTAACCTATTTAGCGATTGATTTTTCATTTAGTGAACACATGTTCACTCCTTTCAGTGAACTGAGTTGTTCAGTCACTCCGTTCAGCCACCATGAAATTATTTCTTGAGATTTCATGCTAAGCTTGTACTAAGCGAGGCTCCAGAGACGCCCAGGCTCATGGGGCAAGAAGATGTTGAAGACGGGCAAAAAGAGTGAGACATGGAAAGAAAAATGACAAGCTGTGTCAGGAGACAGGAAGTGCTTCACAGAGAGGCTTTTGAACTGAACCCTGAAGGATAAGCAGGCCTGGAAGACTCAACTGGGGGACCCAGGTTACAGGAACAGCTCCAACACTGTGGAGAAACCAGTCCAGAGCTGGGTGCCATGAGGAATTCGGTGCAGGTGGCAGCCAGCCATTGCTAACACTTTCCCCCAGACTCAGTCTTGATCCTCAGGGAGTTTGTGGGGCCCCATCTTCCCCTCAGCCTTCCCCAGGTGGGGGAGTCCAGGTTTCTCTTAGAGCAAGTAGAAGAGCTGGGCTCTCAATCTCTGACGCGTGGGCTCAGTGGTCTGTTCTGTGAGCGTGCTCCTTTTCCAGCTGTGAGTTTGCTAATTTATTTCTGTCACAGGTTTTGCCTCAGTTTCCAGGTCTAATAACTGAGCTCCCATCTTGTGCTGCCTCCACAGACAGCTTCTAAGTTCCCCTAGGACTGGGATTTTTGCCTTAGCTCATCAGGTCCATCCAGAGCTGGAAGCCTTCCCAGAACCCTACCCCTGACTCCCGGGGTCTGGGTTGGTTGACCACCGAGAGCTGCCAGATTTCACCTCTTCAGCCTCCTCAGGTGGACACAGACTGGTAACCTGTTACTGAAAGTCTTAATGGCAACCATCTGGTTGAATGACCCCACAACAGTTGAAACAAACCGCTGCCCACAAGCTGCTTCAAGGCCTGCGAAGCTGCCTCCAGAGTCATTACCCATACCAACCCCACTGGGCTCACCACTAGCTTCATTGGGACATGGCTAATGAGAAGTGGGCCATCTTGGATGGAAAGCAGCACTGAACATATGCTTTCTGGCATATGGGTGATGTCACGGGCTCTCATAAACACCCTAGCACCACTTGCACTCTTAGAGGGCATCGATAAAAGCTACCTGAGTGGAGTGTTTGCTCCTAGGGGACCTTGAACTTGCCTGTATGGATCAGCATCTTACAGCATGTATCATTTTCCTTGCTACTGCTCAGGAGATTAGGATACTCATCATATGCTCCCAGCCACAACTCTCAAAAAACAAACTCAGGGATAAAGTCACAAGAGGAAATAAGGCCCAATTTAAAATTCGAGAACCCACACGTCCTCTGTTTTATGGATTTTTTTTTTTTTTGGTATTTTTTTTCAGGAAGGATTTCAGAGTTTCAACCTGTTTCAATGCTGGCCCATCTGTCTACTGTATTAATGAAAACAGCAGCCTGTTTTAATGCTCCCATATGAAGCAGTACTTTCCCAAAAATTACAGAAAGAACTTTTGGAGTTGATGTGCCATATTTTGTCTTTTCTTTTTTTTTTTCTTTGAAAAAATAAATCCCAACTGCAGAGCATTTTACAGAGAGTATGTGCATAGAAATATTCAGTGAGTCATGTTGTAGGTCTATTCCAGTACGTAGGGTTTCCAGAACAATTACATAAGTGTTAGCATAGCCAGGAACTTTTGACATTTGTGGCAGTTTAATGGGGTTTTTTTCATCATTGAAAATATCCTAATTGTTGTTTCCTTAAATTTAAAATGCATAAAACTGGTGAAGCAGTATAAATGGAGGGGATTCTATCAAGTGTGCTGTGTTGGCAAAGAAACTGAAGAAAATTTATTTGCAGTGAAGTACCGGTGATCAAGCTGTAACAAATTCAATATTCTAATCATCCGGCAAAAATTGCCTTGAACCATAAATTGAGACTTTTTTTTTTCCTTCTACCATCCATCAAGACTTCCTGCATAATTTGAGTGTTTGTAGCATATTATTACTTGGACATTCTTAAGTATTGGTGTCATTCAGTAATATGGTTTTAGAAATGTGGGCTTTCCACAGCTACTAGAATACACCAATAAATTACTTTATATTTCTCAAAAATGCCAAGAAAATCATATGATAGTTCAAATGCCACTAACATGATTGCTAAGTGTGATTAATTTTTAATAAGGTATTCAATTTCCAAAATACTTCTAATGACAGGAACTAGAGAAAGTCCCAGCCAGAGATATCATAGATGTACCTTTTCCATATCCAAAAGTAAGCCCCCCAAATGTTTGGATGGCTTGATAAAAAGTAAGTTCACCAACTCAAGACTACTACTAATGTACATGAAAATGCTTTAATTTTATCTCCAGGTTTTAAATTCCTTGGTTCAGGGATCGTACCTGGTAGATTTAAATAATCCCCAGCCCGCTAACATGCTTTAATTGACTTACTATATTTAAAATAAATAATAAAGTAGACATAACTCTCTATATATATTCACCTATTTTTCAAGACTACTTAATCTCCAATCTACCTCTCTTGCCCTGATTCGTCACAAAATCCCACTACTATGTGTCACCTATGTATAGCATATCTGCAGTTAATTTCTCCTCCTCTCTCAAATATTACAAACCCGGGGTAAACGATCTCTGGCCACAGCCAACTCTGACCAGTGGACTGCTTTATAAATAAATTTCACTGTCACTCAAAAAAAAAAAAAAAAAAAAAGGAACTTCCCCAAAACCAATACTTAGTGGCTTTCAAGGGAGGTGGAGTCCTTGATTTTTGTAGATGTTTGATCAGTATCTTGCACAACTTTCCTACTCGCTTATTTTCCTGCAGATAAGAGATTGTAAGTTATGGGTGTTACTGTCTCTATTGGTTCAAAAGACTGGTGCAAAGGCCAGGCAGGCTGAATGACAACTGACTCACAGAGGTGGCAGCTTGCTCTGCATGGCCCTTAGGAGCAGAAAGCACAGTCTTCAAGACCTTCACACCCAACTCCTGCTGGATTCCTTCCACATGAGTACAGCACCTTTCCTCTGTAGCAGAGCTGAGAGCACAGAGCACCTTGGGAATCCCTATGGGATAGGCGTGATGAGGCTATGTGAACTGCGTGGGCCATGGTCATGTAGGTGATAATCTAAATGGGATCACGAATTTAGTAAGTGTCCTTGTGACACACAGTCATCATTAGAGTGTGCTTGTTGATGTTGGCATGCTATGTGCTGTTCAGGACTATTTCCAAGAATCTACTTGAACTTGTACCCCTGGGGCCTAGGAGACACGTTGAAAAGAGGAATTTGGCATCCCTGCCAAGTTTCCTAGATAATGGAGATGATGTTTTCGGAGGAAGTGATATGTTCATCCCAGGCTGGGAGCATAGGAGGGAAGGAGGCATCCTTGGCAAGGAGAAAACGCTGCCAAGACAGAACACAGGCTCCTGAACAACAGAAAGAGGTGAGAAGAGCTGTGCTATTTAGCTTAACTGGAAACCTCTTCATCTTACTGTTCATATTCCTAGCTTTACACAGCCTGAACTCACCAAATCTGAGCAGCTCTACCTCTTCTTCTGATTCTGAAACCCATCTTCTCATCTCCATCTCTCCAGCCATGAAGTTGCCTTGTCGTCTCTTACCTGGTTTACAACCAAAGTCTCGGAACTAGTCTTCTTGCTCTCAGTCTTGCCTCCATATGTCAGCAAGAGGATACTTCATTGTTCAACAAAGGAAATTTTTAAGAGTGTTTCTGTTAGCTCTCAGGATGGACCAGGAGAATTAGAAATGGATAGAAATTGACAGGGATGAGGAAGGGGTAAATCTGGGAGCCATTCCACAGTGATGTCCATGTTCTTTCCCAGAAATAATGATCACCTGTCATTTCTAGGCAACTGTTTCTTTCTCTCTGTATTCTTTCCAACATTCTAATTCAAGAAAGTGAACTTTGTTCTAGCTTGTGTCAGGTGACTTTGTTTATGAGTAGAAGGTTGAGAACACCTAGGTTGAACAGTTTTACTAGACTTCCAGTGGGGAAGAGGTCATCGTTAAAGGGAAATCAAAGTGGCGTGAATAAGAAGTGGTCAGAAAATAGCATGTGCTCATAATATGGTAACTGTAGGGGGAGTATGTAAGAAATATTAACCCACCATGCATCCATAGCTTATTCCCTTATCTCTCTTCCCCAACAGACAATGCAGTCGTTGAAGGAAGAACCATGTGTTATTCATCGGTCTATGCCTGGCCTCTTACAGACACATACCTAAATGGTTATTGTGTGAAAGAATGAATCAAAGTCTGTTTAAATGAAAGCCTTGTTCTGTCTAGTCTATAAACTTCCAGAATTACTTTATGGTTCATCAGCCCCAGTCTTCAGGGACTCTTGTTCATGACCTGAACACTGCTCAGTAGTAATGAGTCTACTTATCCCCTGGGTGTTCCCAAAAGGAGAGAGAGGGAGCTAAGAGGCTGCATGTCAGATACAAGTGGCTCTTTTTTGCTTCCATTCATTCCTCTCTTCCGGTGCCATTTTGGTCTTCAGGAACTCCCAGTACCCTGGGAGGCTTAGCTCTTCTTGATGTCTGACTCTCTTATCTGACACACTACTTGGAGGAAAGCACGTGGAAAGAATGTGCTTTGAAAGTGGACAGATGTCGATCCAGTATGAACTCATCAACTTGTGACCCTGGATACTTGTTTTTAACCTTCCTGCATCTTGGGTTACACATATGTTCACTGGAAGATTCTAGGTGCAAATGAAATAATATATGTAAAGATACTTGTCATGTTTGCTGTGTGACAGGTGCCCAGCGAGCATCCATTCTGCTTTGATGGCTTTCAGTGAGAGAGGCATGAGAGACATTGACAGTGCTGTACCTGGTAATGTGAACTCACAGGAAAAAGCAGAATAAACATACTAATTTGCTCTAACAAAAAAGTCAATGATTAGCTTTTTGCAGAATTATTGTAAACTGTACCAAAGTTAAAATAAAGTAAAACAAGTGGACATAAGGGAGAAAAAAGTCCATATATATTTCTGAAACCACAACAGAATTAGATATTAATCATGTCCATATTAGGACCTACGTGGGCATCATTGAATTGAAAAGGATATGTTTTCTGGCATGTGTGGCCTTGTGTGACTCTGGAGTGCTTGGGGATGGTAGGTATTCTGGCTGCATCCCTGGTTGTTGGCTTGTGTCACCTGAAAGTTCAGTTATGGCTATCCTGAGGCACGAGAGATCATGGTGTGGAGCGGCAGCAAGCACTCGGTGATTAAGCCGCCAGGGTGGATAGGCCTAGTTTCCCCAATAGCTTTTTTCCACCTGTCTGACACACCTATTTTTGTTACGTTGTTTCATCAATGAAAGAATGTTGAATTAATAACACGTATTCTTTTATATGATGTCATGAAATACTTTAAAGGAAGAAAGAATTAGAGAAATATTATTGGCTACTACTCTATCTTCGTTTTCTCTTCACATTCAAAAAATCTCGAAGAGAAAATGTGAACCACTGCAATAGAAATGGTATTTGAGTTTTTCTCAAACCAAATTAAAAATGTGTTAACTGAGAACTGAAACCAATTCCACAGCTCAAAGGAGGGCATGATGCTCACTCTTCTTCTCTCCAATATGCCCTTCTCCAAAATTCTGAGCTCTGTTGGCATATCCCAGATTGTTCCTGAGGAGGAGGAGTGTGTGTGTGTGAGAGAATGCCTGTGTGCTAATTCATGGCTGGAAGCAGAGGGAAGACATGATGTAGAGCTAGAAGATAGTGAGCTGAAAATAGTAGACCCAGCTCCACACCTGGCCTGTAAACCTTGCCTTCTTTTGCTGCCACGGAGGCCACAGTGTCTTAGCACCCTGAGGAATCAACCACGAAGCTTCTTTGGGGAACCACGTTTGCCCTGTAGGACATATGGCTGTCAATCACAGCGCCTCTTCCTATTTTGGCCAAAAGGAGGTCAGCTGTATGCCTGAGGGTAGGTCTACCAGAGGGTCCTGATCTGGAATTCCCACATTGAAAGAAATAACACAAAACTGAACATGGCTTTAAATCGCACATCTGGTAACAACTGCATTATTCTGAACATGGAATTCCTGGAGCTACTCTTCCATTTCTCCCTCTGTCCTATGAGCTACTCTGTCTCCTTCCAATAAATTCCCTTATTTGCTTAGGACATCCGGACTCAGCCTTTGCTATTTCCATCACATATTTAGGATGAAAATAGCTTCTCTGATGCTACATGCGCTGATATGCAATGCTAAAGGTCAACATTTGGGAGGTGGGTAGGTCACCTGGGGTCAAATATTTGCTCAGCCCCCAAGTTCAATCTTTCTCAAGCCATTCCTATCCCAGTCATTGGCTTTACGGCCTCTGTGGTTGATCTGGGGATTTAAAAAAAAAAAAAAAAGAGAGCTCCGGGACCAATTTACCCAATTAATTTAGTTGAAATCACCAGATTCTCCAGCTGGAACCAAAAACACAGTTCCAGTAAGTCCCACAGAAACGCTCAGCGGTGCTGGCCTAGAAGAGCAGGTTTAAATCAATCTTGCAAGAGGCAGGGCCAAAATCGCACTGTAATTACATAACAGATTCTGATGGAAAAGCGGCCCTGCAGTTAGGTCAATAGACATTTAAAAAAATCACTGCGTGGGAACCTCTTCAAGCCACAGCCCTCCATTAGGAGCCTACATTTCCCAGAAGATCCTCATTCCTTCGTTTAGGCAGCAATTTGAAAGTCAACTAGAGCCACCATTTCCGCATGACGCTAAGCAAGAGTCAGGCTATTTTGATTCCCCATACGCCTCATCTCTTGGCCGTGACATTTTGTACCCCTAAGATGCCACATTATTTTTTTGCAGTTATGTTTAGCTTTGGGTAGAAAAGTATCCGAAATCAGCAATAACCATCCTCTCTATAGGGTTTGTGGAGCAAGAAAGGAATCCGAGAAAGGGGGTGCCTGGGGTGGAGGTTCTTGAGACGTTTGCCAGCCTCCTCTCCACTGACTGAAATTTCTTCTTCGTCTTTTATTGTTGAGGCAAGTGCCTCTTTGGCATTGAAGTGGGCAGAATCTCTGTGCAGTCTTTCATGCAACGTTGGTTGAGTACTTACTATGTGCCAGGTGCTATATAACCTGTACCAAACTCGGGTAAGCTGGGCAGGCAGGGTTCTTGCTTTCCAAGACTCTCTTCTACCATGGAGAGAACCAGAAACCAACATGATGACCCATGAGTAGCCGCTGGATCTCATCAAAGAAAGGAGATTCAGATGCGCTTGCTTTCCAGGTGGAAATGGTTCTGTATAGGAAGTAACAATTAAGTTAGACACCCTTCAAAATAAGGAAAATCAGAACAGGAAATCATTGATTTTTAAATAAAGTCAAGGAAAAATCATTCACAAATCCTTTTGCTTCTAGTGACTTATTTCTGCTTTTTTTTTTTTTTTTTTTTTTTTTGGCATTTGGGATCTTTGAATGAGTACCTTGGAGTTGTGGAAAGCTCTGTGATTTTGCAAAGCCCTTCCTGCCTATGATTTCATTTGGTCTTGGGAGGAAAACAGAGCAGATATTATCCTGCTTTCACAATTGAGAAATCTGAGATTCAAAGGAATTTGCCGAATGTTCCCAACTCTTTTAGGGATGATGGAAGCCAACTCTTACTTCTCCCTGTCCACTTATCTCATTGCCATCTTTTTCATCTGTCACAAAGTCCTCTGCAAGTGTGGGCTTGATAGGGATTAACTATAATATTTTATTGGGACATGAAACATTTTCCCTGACACACACTCCTATAAAGTATAGATTTCTGTAATGTGCTATTATCCTTAGTCCAAAACTGTTATTTTGAAACCCCTTTTCTTCCTATCTCAGAGACCACTCAGTGAAACATCAATTTCTCCAGCACCTATGTCCTATGAAGCAATCCAGAGAGGATACAACATACTAATTATAGTTTGAATCAAAACACTAGACATGGGAATTCTGATGCCACATCAGTAAGAGCAACCTCTGAATTTATAACAATAAGAGTCTTGGTCTTTATGAGCTATTTGCCTGATTCATCCATCCCCATGAAAAACAATGACTTTATTGAGAACAGGACAGCAATCACATGCAGATAAGCCATGTATTATGACACTGTGGCCTTTGCTGGTGAAAGTTAACATTTATCTAATTATTAATCAAACCTAACTAAGTGTTTCATGTAATTATCTCATTTAATCTTTATCCACCCTTTTCAGCAGATGCTATTATTACAGCCTTTTCATCACAAGGAAATTGAAGCTTGAAAGGGTTAATACTGGGCCAGCACATAGCTACTTGTTTGGGGCAGCTGAGTTTGAGACCAGGACCAGGGGGATACTAAACCCTCTTTCCTATTCACTATTCTCATTAACCAGCCCTTAGTTCCACTCTCTCTTTGGGGCATGAGGGAGGAGAGATCGTCCTTGCTGATTAAGGATCTGTTTAAAGTCACAGGACATGTCTTCACCCACAGAACAAGACTTACTTCTATGGTGTCTCCCTTGGGAAAAGTGAGAATGAGACTTTGGATAGCTGCCTATAAATTTACAGATGGATATCTTTTGAGAGCTTGAGTTGAGACTATCCATTTAAATGGAGCCTTGACAAACATTCTCAAGAACCCAATTACGAGACAGTTCAATCATAAGAAACATTTCTAAACAATTGAAAACTAGCCATATTCTAGTAGGAGTCTCCAGGCCCACGGGGACCTACTCTGATAAAGCGAATCTGGAGAACCATTATCTGTTTCATAATAGTGTGTTTATCTCAGGCTTTCTGGGCTGTCAGCTTTGAAAAACTCACAGACTGAAAGTTAACTGTTACAGTAAGTTGTCAGCGCAAGCTTTATTGTTTTGGTTGTTTTTCTTTCCTTTTTTTAAGAGCTCAATAAACCACTGAAAAGTTAACAATCCATTAACTCGAAAGGAAACATGTTTAGCTCCTAGAAAATTCATTTACCTCCCAAATCTGAAACTGTAAACACAAAAGCTCTTTGTCTTATATAAAGACAACATACGTTGTCTCCATAGGTTTAGCCCCATTGATCTGGGCCCTGTACTTGCAGAAAATGTAAGGCATTATCAATTTTTACCATTTGTCCAGGAAGCCATGCTTGGACTAATGTTATTTCTCCAGCTGGGTGTATCGAGTAGAACAGAGAAGATCAAAGCAGTCAGCGATGGTTTAACATCTAAGATCTGTCCTGATAATTAATCAAGGCTGAAGCATATGGACCTGATGACAAACCGCCTTCTTGTTGCACATACTGATGAAGCGGAAGTCCTGCTATCTGCAAGGGCCCTAATCCACTTTAAGGATTCCTGGGACCTCTTTATAGGTCATTCTGTAGTTCTGTTTAGTTTTCCACATGGTGAGTGCACAGAAAGCCAGATAAAAACCCTAACATGCAATTTGCAGCAAAGAGACCCTAGGGATTGTTAAAAGTACAAATCAAAAGGACTATGGGAGGAGGCTGAGGAACTGTGTGCCACCCCCAGATGCTTCAGCCCTCTCCAGGGAAAAAGACTGTGTAACTCCCTCCCTTCCCACCCGCACCCCCTCCCCCCCATCCTCCCCCCTTCTGCACTCACCCTAATGGCAGGAAGGCAGGAGAACACAGGAAAAGACACTCCTTGGGGAAAACAGCCCTTGCACCGTTTAACCTTGGATGATCAGTGAAAGCACAGGCTGGAGTGGGAAAGCCCAGGCAAGAACAGGGAAAAATGTAAGATGGCGCTGCAAGAAGGGTAAAATTGAAAGGGGGGGGGGTAGCAAAGGAGGAGAGAGGAAGAGAACCCACAGTTGCATTGACCTGAGAAGTAGGAAACCAGAGGAAGCAATTTAAACTAGAAAGTTGCAGAAGTGCCAGGCTCTGCAGTGAGCTTCTGGCGCCTTCTCCAGCTGGGCTGCAGGGTGGGAGAAGCCACTGAAAGCAGGTCCCCCAAGCCTGGTAATGGACTGCTCTCTGTAGGATGCCTGGCCTGCCAGCTGCTTGGAAAGGAGCCGGCACAGAGGTAGGAGGGAAGGAGTTGCAGAGAAGCCTGCAGGCTTGCCTCTTCCCTTTCTGAGTTTGAAAGCTTCTGAGAGAACATTAAAGGCTGACAGCTAAATTTAATCAGAGCTAAATCATTGAAATGAAGATGATGCTCTTATGCAACACAAATGAAAAGTGATTCTGCCCTCACTTTCCCTACAAGGCTGTGGTGCAGTCTCCCCAGCTCAGTGGTGGGGAAACGTGATGAATTCAAGGGATGAAGGCCATGTGGACATCTGGGTCAAGGCTAATGCTGTCTTCCAGGGACTTGGTGCCTGCAGGTCAGACAGATAGGGCTTGACCAATACTGTCTGCATCCTCACTTGCTAGCTCTCTTCAGTAAAGCTCTTCATTTATGCCATCCTAACTACTGTCTATATTTAACAGAACCTCCGCCCCCTCCCCTCCCCGAGGAACTCCAGGTTTTTTTTTCTGCAAAAGGAGCATCTATAGACTTACAAGCAGGAGCATGGACTGAATGAAACATGAGCTGATTTTGAAGCCGTGACCCTAATATGGGCAGTGTATTTGTTCATAAAATTTAGGCATTGCATTAGCTGTGTCTGAAAAGCACAGAGATAAAGAAGCCTAAACAGGAAGGGTACTTTTACTTTATTACAAATTCCAGGTGTGGACCCATGAGGAGAGAATGGATCACTTGGAGGGTGTGTAGAGGGAAACTGGAATCTCTGGCTTTGAGGAGGGGAAAAAAAGAGAGAGAGATAAAAAGGTAAGGAGCAGGGTCTAGACACAGACTTTTGGGGAGAGGAGAGAAGAGAATGGCAAGTGGGTAAAGAGTAGCCCTAGTGACAGGCTGGACAGAAGCCCCCTGGAAGAGTGAGTTGGAGGTGGCGAGGAGCCATGGTGGCCAGCAGAAGAGTAGCCAGTGACAAGAGTGTGGTACTGCAGCAAGGTGACATGGTGAGCTGGTACCTGGAGATGGCCAGGGAATTGGAAAGCTGATTTGTGCATCAGCATTTGAAGAAATGTGAAGAACCTTGGAGAAGTGGAGCAGCTCGGAACACTGGAGAGAGAGGAAGCAAAGAGAAGACAATGGAGAAAGACTGGAACTTTGCAGAGCGCCTGCCTCAGTTGTGTCTTTGGGACCTTTGGGACTGAGAATGGTGCCTGGGGTGAGATGGCTGGCTACTTGTGGCTTTAAGGACTTTTCGTTTTCCCTGTTAACATGCCCTTGTAAATAAAATCCCTTGTTAAACTGCATTTTGAGTGGCAACTGCTACGCACAGGTGATGCAGACCTGTGGCTTAATGGTTGAAGGCTTTTGCCCCCTTTGACCCAATTTCAGTTTCAAGAGAGTTGGGTGATTTGATTTGATGCCAGTTCAATCCATTTAGAAAATGTACAGGTGAAGTTCTGGCTCAGAATGGTGGTTTCGCAACCATCCCAGGCTAGGTAGTTAGTTCTTGGTTGGTTCTCACAGTTGAAAGATAGTTTTGGAGCTTTGGGTGGGTTTTTACAGGCCGTGGATGCTGAATTAGGGGGCAGATCAGCTTTCTCTGTAGCATTTCTCCTGCATTCCCTTCCTGTCTCAGAGTGACGTCATTCTTTTATGACCGCCCTCTGCCTCTACACAGGTGCTCATGCCCAGGTGTCCACAATTGCGTGGAAGACCACAGGATCTGGCCATGGAGGCTCATGGCAGAAGGGCATAAGAAACCCTGACCACTCCATTTACCCTTCACTTTCTACATGATTTTATTTTCTTTAAAAATAAAGGTTAAGTCAAGCCAGGCACAGTGGCATGTGCCTGTAAGCAACAGCCTCTGGGGTGTGGCTGGGACTGGAGATCATGTTTCAAGACCTGTCCGGGGCAACATAGCAAGACTTAGTCCAAAAAAAAATAGCTGAGCGTGGTGGTGTGCGCCTGTAATCCCAGCTACCTGAGAAGCTGAGGCTGGGGATTGCTTGAGTCCATGGTACCCCAGACAACATGAGCCTGTGGTTCCACAGCCAAAAATAGTGAGACCTAGTCTCAAAAATAATAATAATAATAATAATAATAATAATAAAATAAAAAGAAAGGTTAAGTCAAGAGTGATGTGTCATGTATGCTTGATAGGATGTGATTAGAAGGGCACTTTATTTTTGTGGTTATCCTCCTGTTCTCCCAGCCCAGAATTCCTGTCTAACCACTAGGACAACAGCAGATAAAACCAAATGGAAAGTGTTCTATAAATTCCCTGCTTGCTCTTCAAATTGTCAAAGCAATCAAAAATAAGGGAAGTCTGCTTGGGCCGCCCCAGCATGCACAGGCAGTGGCCCCAGCCTGGGTGCACTCAGTCTTCACCCTTTGGTGACTTGAGGGTGCAGAGGTCAGGTCTCTGTCCGCAGTGATAGGCAGAGAAGCACCCAGGTCTCCCAGGGCATAGATGGGGGGGGGGGTGACTAACCCCCTCTGGGTCATCCCCACTCCAATCAGTCACTCCAGAATTAAGGAAAATATTAATAATCCAGCTGCGGACACAGAAGAGATGCAGGGAGTGAATAAAGGCCAAGAACACACACACACACACACACACACACATATTTCCTGGGCAGAACCCAAAATAAGCACCAGAGAACCACCGGAAACTGGACTGTCACACCAACTTCAGTGCTGACGTAGCACGGGAGCATGCCTACAACATCAGGCCCTCAGCAGAGCAGCAAATCAAGAAAATAGAGACGAGCAGGATGAACCATGAACTGATGTCTGTTCCATGGATGAACTTCTCCGTGAACCGTGGCCTTGAGCCAGTCTGTCCCTAAGACAGAGGCTGGAACCACAAGTGATGAAGCAGCGAAATGATCAGAACATAGAACGGAAGAGACAAACAGGAAGCAGGAGCAGGCACTGATAGACGGCAGCTGAGCTTGAACTGGCTGCTCGAGGCAAAGATAAGACCGGAAATCTAAGCAGCAGGGTCAGCCGTGTCCCAGGAACACAGATACTTACCCAGGAAATGGACATAGATCCAGAAAAAGAAGAAACCAAATGGCTAAACATGGACCAACAGACAACAACAGAGGAGTCGGGGTGACTGGAGAGGGTGGTCGGTGGGGGGGCACTCCCAAGGGGATCAACAATCATACAAATATGAACGATGTATGAAACCTAAATATATATATGTATTTATTTAAATTTTAAATAATAAATTATCCCCCCCCCAAAAAAAAAACAACAAAAGATCAAAATGAGCGAAATCTAAGAAATTGTCATAGTCTAGAGGAGCTTAAGCCGGCACGACAGCTTAACAACTGGAACAGAAAAGACATTCGGTGAAAACCAAAGCCATCTGAGTAATGTATGGACTTTAGATAATATTGTTTCATTATTGGTTTCTTCCTTGTGACAAGAGTGTCATGTTGATGGGAGATGGTGACATGAGGGGAAGCAGGGTGTTGGGGACATGGGAACTCTGTGCTATCTTCACAATATTCCTATTGAAGCCGGGACCCCAATATGGGCAGTACTGAAGCTGGAACCCCAGTACGGGCAGTATTAAAATTTAGGCATTGATGCCATTAACTGTGTGTGCAGAACACAGAGGTAAAAGAGGCCTTAATGGAAGGGCACTTTTACTTTGTTGCAAATTCCCAGGTTTGAACCCAGAAGACGGAATGTATCACCCAGAGGGTGTGTAAAGGGAAATTGGAGCCTTTGGCTTTTAGGAGAAAGAAAAAGGAAAAAGATAAAAAGGAAAGGAGCAGAGACTAAAGAGGATAGACTTTTGGAGAGAGGAGAGAGGAGAAAGGCAGGTGGGTCAGGCTGGGCAGAAGGCCCCTGGAAGAGTGAGCTGGTGGTGGCAAGGAGTCATGGCGGCCAGTAGAAGAGCGGCTGGTGTGGAGAGTGTGGCACCATAGCAAGGTGGCATGGAAAACTGGTGCCTGGAGATGGCCAAGGAATTGGAAAGCTGAGTTTTGCATCAGCATTTGTTGAAGAAGTTTGATGAGTCTTGGAGAAGTGGAGTAGCTCAGAACACTGGAGAGAGAAGCAGCAAAGAGAAGATGCTGGAGAATGACTGAACTTTGCAGAGTGTCTGCCTCAGGTTTAGAGAGGCAAAGGGGTACCATCTTGGACATGTGTCTTTGGGGCCTTTGGGACTGAAATGGTCACCGGGGGTAAGAAGCTGACCATTTGTGGCTTTAAGGACTTTTTGTTTTCCCTGTTAATATTCCCTTGTAAATAAACCCTGTTGTTAAACTGCATTTTGAGTGGCAACTGCTACACACGGGTGGTACGAACCTGAGGGAACCTGGATGGCAAAAGCCGCATTCTGAATGTGTCTTGTTGGTTGGTGGCTTCTGGCCCTTTTGACCTGATATCACTATAAATCTAAATTTTAAAAAATTTAAAATGTTTCATGTTTGGCTCGTGGTTCTATAAAACCCATCTTCTGAGTCCATTTCCATTTCCCACTTGTGGCTGATTTAAACTTCTATCCCCAATGTATCATGATTATTGATGTTTTACCAAAGGGAAAACTGAAACATAAATCTAGAACTGCACACAAGCTGAGCATTGATATGACAAAGGAGAAATTTCTCTTCAAGAACTCATCCCCTCTGTTCTCCACAAAGTACCTGATGCATTCGCATCCTGCCACAATGTTGGGTAACACCGAATTTTAGATATCACCTTTGTAAGGGCTTATGCATTTCACAAGGCCATTTTGGAGAGGAGAAAGAATCTAATGAATGAGTTTTTATAATGGTGGGATTTTAACAAAAAGATGCTTTAGTTGAGTATAAAAAATACTCCTTGATCCTTAAGTTCTTTCTACCTTTTGGGCCATCCTCTAATGAATGACAGAAGTCAGCCAGTCAGTGTTAGGGCAGTGGCTCTAACTTGGGATTTTTTTATTTGTTTGTTTTTTTTAAATAATTGATTTATGTATATATTTCACATCTTTGTATTCCCTGCAGTTCACCCACCACCTCCCGTCCCTGACCGCTCCCCCTTATTCCCTCCTCCCCAATTGTGTTCTTAAGTTTGGTTGTTAGCTTCCTCCTGGCCTTTTGTTTGTTTTTCCTATATCCCATATACAAGTGAAACCATTGGTTTCTGTATTTTTCTTTCTGGCTTGTTTCTGCTAATATGATTTCTTCTAGGTACATCCACGTTGTCATAAACTCGTCAAATTTGTCATTTCTAATTGATGAGTAATATATAATTAGTGTATATATACCACATCTGTTTCATTCATTCGATTGTTTTAGGACATTTGAGTTGTGTCCATGTCCTTGCAGTTATAAATAGTGCTGCAGTAAACATCTGAGTACATGTGTCCCCTTGTATAAGTATTGAGGTCTTCTTTTGGGTAGATTCTCAGAAGAGTGATTGCTGGGTCAAATGGTAGTCCCATTTTCATTAGTTTGAGGGTCCTCCACATAGCTTTCCACAGTGGCTGGACCAGTTTGCACTCCTGCCAGCAGTGTAAAGGTGTTCCTTTCTCTCCACATCCATGCCAGCACTTGTTGCTACCCACTTTTCTTTGCTGTGGGCCGTTCTTACTAGTGTAAGTTGGTATCTCGTTGTGGTTTTGATTTGCACTTTCCTGATTGCTAGTGATGTTGAGCAATTATTAAGTTCACGGCTTCCTGGAGTTCACCTGGACAACATGACTCTCATCACGGATACCTGTGGTCAGGTGACTGTGGGAATTTGTCCTGGAGTTCATGATAGCAGGCAGCTGGGATCAGCCTCACAGAGGTGACCATCATCTTGATCTTTTATAACCTGAGGTTGCTGCCAATTATCTGACCAACCCTGGAACGGCTATAATAAGAACATGGCAGACTTCGGACTCATAAAACCTTGAATTCAACTACTAAAAACGGAGCTACCATTTGATCTAGTGATACCACTTCTGGAAATCTACCCAAAGGATACAAAGACATTAACGCAAAAGAAAATCTGAACTCCTCTGTTGACTGCAGCACTATTTACAGTAGCCAGGATATGGAAACAACTCAAAGGCCCCAAAAAGAGGACTGGGTTAAAAACCTCTGATTTATACAGTGAAATATTATTCAGCAATCAAAAAGAAAAATTCATGCCATTTGCATCCGTATAAATGGAGCTAGAAGAAATCACGCTAGCTGAAATAAGCTAGAAAGAAAAATAAATATCAGATAGTCTCACTGATCTATGGGATATAGGGAAAACAAACAAAAAGACAAGAAGAAGTGAAAACTAACAAACTGTAAAATGCTAAAGGAAGGGAAGGGGAGGGCAGAAGGGTGAAATCAGAGGAGGGATGAGCACAAGGGATCAGGATGCTGGTTTATGGGTGACATTGTAGTGACAGAACTGCGGGGTACAATGATATAAGTATATATACATGTTTAATCTTGGGTTTACGTCTCCACATCCAAGTTTGGCACTGCCTGGCTGTGTGGCCCATGTGAGACTACTGAATCTCACTGGTATTCACGGTCCTCATCAGGGACAAGGCTAACCATAGCCCTGCTATGAAGTACTTCATATGGATAACTACATCGAGAGTGTGAGCACTCCTTTCCCATGGTCTGGAATATAGTAGGTGTTTCCCTCCCTTCTTTCTTTTTCACAGTCAGAGCTTGGGGACATTCAGTCTGGACAGCTTGGTCCCTTTCACAAACTGTTCTCTCTGTTCTCATTAGATTAGCATTTCTAACAGGATCAGGAATTCTTTCAATTCATGGATTATTAATCCTGAGGTGTGCAAATAATCTCTTCTGTTTTATGCAGAACCAAACACTGAATGGTCCTTTAGGGTGCACATTTATTATTATTTTGCTGTTATTCAGTGGAAAGAGCCAATTTTACCCACATCAGAAATTGTCTGGGCAGCTTTCTTGTAGGACAAAGAAGGTTAATTGAGCCCAGGAGCTATGCAAAAGAGAAGAACTAAAAAGGAATGTTTAAAACAAACAGGAACCAACCTTTGCTAACAGGATGCCTCCCCACAAAAGATGCCAGTTTATCCTCAGTAAGATCCTGGAGTAAATAAGTAAAAAGCAAGTTACCTAAGAAAGCTAAGCATGGGCAGTGACCCCCCCATCCCCCAATAAAACAGTGATCAAGCAGAGTGCACAGGAAGAGCAGTAATAGGGAAAGTTCTGATCAGAAACTCTGATAGGGGACAGAGTGACAAAGCTCTTCCATCATACATGCCTTTTATATTTCTGAATGGCAGTGGCCTTACCCATGAGGCTGTTCTGTCATGCTCAGTGTGCCAGTATACAGCCTCCCTTGAGCCTCCAGCAAGGCCTGCTAGCCTGTACAGTTTACAGTTAACTGGTACAGGAGGCTCCCACCTCTCTGTCAGCCAATCCAGCCTTCAAACTAAACAGCCAGGCTTTCAGTGTTATTATTATCTGAAGTGGGCACCCTATCTCGCCGGTGACAGCTGTCACATCAGGCACCATACCGACCAGCTGTGATTCTGAGGAAGTGCACATAAAAACATGGTAGTGCTATGGTTATGTATTTGACCCACATGGATCCTCTGAGCTGTGGAGGCGGGGGGGGGGGGGGAATGACAGGGATTCTAATGCTACTTGCTATATTCTTTGAGAAAATAGGTAGTGGAAAATGTTGCTAGAAAGGAACCAGTTAAATAAAGAAATAGCAGCTGTTGGTTCACTAACCAATGATGCTAGTCACAAAAATGTTTTCTTTTTATCTTAAAGTTATGTTTATAATTTCTATCTAAATGTTTAATAAAAATGTGAAAACTAGAGAAAGAAAAATCACCCATAATTATTCTACCTGAGTTGTCATCAGATTTTTCTCATAAATGTTTTCAGAAAACTTTTTCTATATTGACCGATAATATTTCCCCTGTAACACAGTTGCAACCACACTGAGTGTCATGGCACTCTTATCTAACACTGTCACAGGCATTTTCAAGATTACAAGATCCTCTTTAAAATTTTTCCTCAGGGTACCCTAATATCATGGAGTAGTTATACTGTTTCTATTTCACTATGTCTTTATATAGGGATTCAGTTTGCTTCCAGTTTTGAATGCTAGAAATACCACTATATAAAGTGGTATTACCATAGGGCCTTTTCATAAAGTTCCGGAAATGATTGTGTGGTCTTGTTTCTTTGCAGGTAATATTTATTGAGTGCCTGATTTGTGTAGGATGCTCAGGTACCAAAATAAATAAGATACAAGCCCTGTACTCAGGAGACTGGAATCATCAAATGGAGACAAATGTTTATGCAACATATTTCCATTCACCTTGAGAAGTACAATCAGACAAGTGCCAAGTTCTATGAGTTAATATATAAAAATCATTTGTGCTGTACCTGGCACATAGTAAGTGCTCAATAATTAAATGACAACAACAGTGATGAGGGCAGTTATTGCATTTCTGCCAATATAATTTAGAGGCTGATTTCGATGATTCATCCTGACAGAAAAATAAATAAAATCAAAGGAACAACAAAAAGTGCTTCCTGAATTATAAAAAATCAATGAAAACCAATAAATGCCAGACTCTGCCAGCAGGTAGTAAAGATTATCAAGTTCCTCCTAATAGCAATACAAAGTTCCGCATGGAATAAAAATTCTTTCCAGAGCGATAGTCTAATGGCATGATGTCATCCTAGCTTAAATGCTATCAGACAGAATGACTTTGCTCTTCTGAATGTGACGTGGATCAGGGAGAGCTATTTTCAGATAAGAGATAGGTCATTGGAGTTGTACTATTTGTTTTAATTACGTGCATAAGATACCACATTGGTGGATCAAGGCAGATACAGGACCTCTAAAATTTTCCATAGGTTGGAATTTTTGCATGTGACCCCTGGTTCCCATCATTGCTTGGAGCAGCCGGGCCTGCAGACCTGATGGTGGTTAATGTTTAAAAAGGTACAGCTTGTTCTGCTCAGTCACCCTGAGCATTTCCTCCTCCTGGGGATGCAGCTAGGCTGGTGGGCTTTCATGGGGCTAACTACAGAATGATGTTCAAGCCAGAGTTAAATAGGATGGGAAAGATACTTGTCTATATGTGCAGCCTTCAGGGAAAGCTTGAAGGTCCTGGGCCCTCTGTGGAAGAGGTTTCCTGCAGTTGGTGAAAATAACTCACAACCACCACTCATGGATGTGTCGGGGTTTCAGACAGGAAATGAAGGAAATGCTACCTTAAACTGAAAACAGTGGGATTTTCATAAGTCAAATACAGATTCTGCACCCCTCCCCAAACCATGGGAGAGGAAGGCCAAAGACCTGGGGCATCAGCCCCACAGCAAAGCTGCAGGAGATGATCTACTATGGCCATTCACAGATGCCTGTATCCACGGAGAAACTTCTTCACTGACACTGGCTGGGTGAGGCCCCCTCAACCTGATGCCAGAACCATATGGTAAAGCTGCAAAACAAGAGACAGGATTGGAGAAGACAGCCTCCAATGAGAAAACATGGACAGGCCACAAATAAACATAGACTGGCTGCCCAACGCAAGGTTAACACTGAAAACCTACCAGCACGGTTCACCTGGTCCCAAGAACACAGTCCTTCACCCAGTGAAAGGACACTGCCTTAGGAAAGAAAGAGACTAATGGACTTAACACAGACTAGCAAACAACAAAGACCAGGGTTTGAGAGAATGAAGGGGGCACCAGAGGGAGGAGGGTAGAGGAGGTACCCCAAAAACCATTTACCAAGGTTATGGTTTAAAGAATAAAAATAAATAAAATGAAGATATATAGAGAGAGATTCTCTGGTGAGAATTTCATCAGGGCAGTGCTGGCGCGAGCTTGCCCTCTTGTCCACAGTAGTGGATAGGATTCCATGGTCTGTTCATCACGTTCAGAAAACAATGTTTGCAAGCTCCAACAATCAGCCATCTGTGATTATCCCCATTCTCCAATCCACCCTGGAACTGGCCACGTGAGATTTTCCATCAACACTATGCCCCTTCCTCTTTCTAGTAACCCAGCTTGCTCTGCTTCCTCCAACCTGTGCTGAACATGCCTGTCATCTGAGGAGCCTTCCCTGGTTAGTCTGCTGTCCTTCCTCCTCACTGACCGTCAGCAGTTACTTACCGATTCCTGTGCTTGCTAACCCTGCCGCCTATTTACTCACACTCAGTGCTGGGCTTGGTCTGCAGCTTTGCGATGAATACACCCCGGTCACTGCCCTCGTGGAGGTCACAGTTCACGTGTGACAACATCAGTCTTATAAAACATGAAAAGGATAAGGCTCGACTGGTACCAAGGGGCATCAACACAATGCACTGTGTGCCAGAAGGTGTTCTGGAAAAGTTGATGGTGGAGTTAAGTCATCCAAGCATGAAAACAGGACAATCACCTCACTGGCATCCTTAAAGGTGGCAGAGGCAGGATGGGTCCCAGAATAGCTCTTAGTAATTGTCCAGTTTCAGAAGAGACGTTCTAACTATTATGGCTTTGTAGTATAATTTGAAGTCTAGAATAGTAATACTTCCATTCTCTTTTTTTTTGGTCAGCGAGGAAGACAAAGATGTGAAATACATATGTAAATAAATTTTCAAAAATAAATAAATAAAAATAAAATAAATAAATTTAAAATAAACAAATAAAAAAAGAGAAGTTGTCTGTGGGGGTTCTTTGCCCATATTTGAATTATAAGCTCTCCCAGGGACTGTCTTTTTCAATTGCTTTGCCTTCTTTCCTGCAGGCTACTAGTCTCTCATGTTTCCCCAAATGTGGGTTCCACTGACCTTGGCTGCGGGCTTTTGACCCCCTGGCCTCCCCTCTCTCCAGCAGCACTGATAATGATACAGGGTTGTGAGTGATGCAGTTGAAAATTGTATTGGCGACAAAATACCGTGGTGGGTGGGATCAGAGAAAAAGATGCGCCAGATGACGTAAGAAGCACCAAAAGGCAGATAAAAGGAAGGAGCAAGGATAAGGGGAAAAAAAAGAAAAAAAGCAAAGGAAGGAGAACAGAATGGCAGACTGAGAGAACAGGCCTTTTGGCCTGACCAGGGTAAGCCCCCTGGAGGAGTGAGCTGGAGGTGGGCAAGAAGCCATGATGGCCGGCAAAAGAGTAACTGGTCTGGAGAGTGTGGTGCCGCAACAAGGCAGCATAATGCGCTGGTACCTGGAGACGGTCAGGGATTTGGAGAGCTGATTTGTGCGTCCAGCAATTGTGGAAGAAGTTTGAAGAGCCTTGGAGAAGCAGAGCAGCGCTGAACACTGGAGAGAGAAGAAGCAAAGAGAAGACGCAGGAGAAAGATTGGACTTTGCAGAGTGCCTGCTTCTGAAGTTTGGCGGGGCAAAGGGGCACCATCTTGGACATGTGTCTTTGGGATCTTTGGGACTGAAAATGGTGACTGGGGTGCGATAACTGGCCACTTGTGGCTTTGAGGACTTTTCCTTTTCCTGGTTAATTTCCCTTGTTAATAAAACCCTGTTGAGACCAGTGAGAAAAATTGACATGAGGAAGAGAAAAGGTAAATCTTTTTTTCCCAACCACTCTTAGATCTACAAACACAATGCACAGGTCCTACGAGGTGTGAATTACATAAACCTGAATCTACTAGTATTGTTCATTTCTTCAAACCTATCCCCTTTTTTTCACTTTTAAAATGAAAATTGAGCTTTTATGTCCCATATATTTATTGGCATTTAGCAGACATGTTGAGACATGGTTAATAAAAGCTTTCTTCTAATAAAAAATAAATAAATAAAATAAAAATAAAACCCTGTTGAACCGCATTTGAGTGGCAGTTACTACGCGCAGGTAAGAAAGCTGGACCGCAGAAGCCATATCTTAAGAGGTTTCTTTTCCTTGTGGCTTCTGCCCTTGACCCAATTTCAGTAAGACACCCCTGCCCAGGAATGAGGCCTTGTTCTCCTGGCAGCGAGCTGAGTCCCAGGAAAACATACATGTCTCTGCCTCAAAATTGTGTCTATGAAGGAGCAGCCCGACCCTGCGGGAGAAACGCCTCAGCCTCACCTCACACCATCTTCCTGCTGGTTGGCATTCGTCCCCTTTGGATGATGACCTATGTTTTCTACTTGCAAAGTCCTGCACTGATATTTTTATTGAGCTGTCACTGGATAATTAAAAAAAAATCATTAAGTACAGAATCCATGTTCTTTTCTAACCACTCTACAAAGAGGAGAAAGTAATCATTCCTTAAATGAACGCTTCAAGAGCGGTCCTGCCTGCCTATGACTATGTGGGCGCCTCTTTGTCTTTCTCCTTTTCCTAATAAAGAAAGATGTTTGGATTGTTTTAATGTAAAAAAAATTAATAAAATTAACATCTTAGGGAATACTATTCATCCATCAAAAAAGACAAACTTATGTCATTCACGGTAATATGCATGGAGCTGGAAAGAATCATGGTAGCAGAAATAAGCCAGAAAGAAAAAGAGAACTACTGGATG
>PVHY01015672.1:0-35510 GCA_004024945.1 Uropsilus gracilis | reverse complement strand
TTCTGGGTTCTCTACATAGAGAATCATATCATCCGCATATAATGATAACTTTATTTCTTCGTTCCCTATTCGGATTCCTTTTATGTCTTTCTCTTGTCTTATTGCCCTAGCTAGGACTTCCAGAACTATGTTGAAAAGGAGTGGAGAGAGTGGGCATCCTTGCCTGGTTCCGGACTTTAATTGGAATGGTTTCAGTTTTCCCCCCCTTCTTTCTTTCTTTCTTTCTTTCTTTCTTTCTTTCTTTCTTTCTTTCTTTCTTTCTTTCTTTCTTTCTTTCTTTCTTTCTTTCTTTCTTTTTTTTGAGACTAGGTCTTGCTATGTTGCCTGGAGTACCACAGACTTTAGTGATCCCCAGCCTCAACCTCTGAGGTAGCTGGGATTACAGGTGCTCACCACCACACCCAGCTATTTTTTGAGACCATGTCTTGTTATGTTGCTCTGCGGGTCTCGAACCCATGGACTAAAGTGATTCCTAGTCTCAGCTTCCCTTCTCAGGCTGGGATTAAAGGCGTGTGCCACTACGCCCAACCCACCTTTTTTATTTTATTTTATTTTATTTTTTTATTTTTAAAGACCAGGGCTCACTGTGCTGGCCGGGTAGTCTTGAACCTGTGGACTTAAGTGATTCCTAGCCTCAGGTGCACACAACCATGTCCAGTTTATTAATCCAGCTTGTTCATTTCTTTCATTCTTGTGTCTTTCGTTCATGTGTCTGACAAATCTTTACTGGGCACCCACTGCCTGCAAGATCCTATTTTGGTTGCTAGCATTTTGCACGAGGACCCAGGCCTGAAATCCATTTCCTGATGTCTGGCCCCATGCTCTTTCCAAAGGAGCCCTCTTCCCCCCAACCCACCTGCCCAGTGTCCAGGTGACCCCTGAAGTATTGGTGAGCAGGCACTGAGAGGCACCTCTCTAACACCTCATTCCTCCCTCTGGCAAGTTAAAAGAATTATGGTTTCTGCCCTGATGGATGTCAAAGAATGACATGGGAACAGATGAAAAGCAAGAAAACAGGAGAAATAAAATAATTACATGCCATGATAGGTATATGAAGGAAATGAATATAGCTATAGGATCCAGAGTAATTTGGGAATGTCTTTGGATAGAGTGATTGAGGAAGCCTTCTCCAAGGAGCAGGTTAAGCTGAACTCTGGTGAATGTAAAGGAACCTGATTTGTTAAGAGCCAGGGAAACAACATCCTTGGTGCAGGAATGACAGGTGCAAAGGCCCTGAGGCAGGAAAGAGGTTAGCTTCTACTGTGACTGGAGCAAAGGGAAGGAGGAATAAGAAGAGTGTAAGAGTTGGGTTTATTCTAAGCGCAAAGCCATTGAAGAGTTCTAAACAAGGAGGAGACACTTTTTACATTGAGAAGGTTACTTTCCTGCTCAGAAGAGAGTGTTGGGAGGAGGAAAACTCTTCATTAGGAAACTGCTGCCAGGCAGAACTATAACTTGGTCTGGAGTAGTTGTGGAGGTGAGGGAAGTGAATGATCTGAGTGAAGCTGTCAGGACGTGTTGAAAGACTAGGTGCAAGGGTGACAATCAACACAAAAAGTACAGGGCAAGGCCCTCTTTTCCTACCTGCATGAGGTGCCTACTTCTTACTCCCCAGAGGTGCCTATCCTTCGAGCTTCACTTCTAGAATATTCTTTGTTCTCTGCCACCTGCCACACTGATGTCTCGGTGCTCAGACACAGGAAGTTCAATCCTGCCTCAGGACATTTGCACTACCTGGAGCTCTGGCCCCTGCTCTCTATGAGATAATTTGTCATTTGGAGGTCATCCCATCTATCCCTCCTCTAGATACCTTCCTTAAGAAGACAACTTGAACCTTTCCCCCAAACCCCTTCCCACGAACCCTCCACCATGCCACCACATACCACATTCATTGCTTTCATTATCTGAAAGAATCTTGTCCTCTTTTCTGGTTGTTCCTTTTTTTCCCCATCTGTTTCCACCATGATGTAACTCGTGAAGGCAAGAGAACCCTGTCTCCTTTAGTTCCCATGACAGCAAAGGGTGGTTTGGGGTAGATCTCCTCCCCCCCAGCACACACTGAGATGACACCCACAAATTCCCTTTCAGTTTCTGCCTGGAAAGTCTCCACAGAAGTAGAATAGAACCCTGACCAAAATCTCACAATCGAAGCAGTACATGTGGTACTTACACATACTGTCAGGTTTCACGATCTTTTATGTTTCTGAGAGTTAAAGTGTATTGTACTACGTAAGGTAAATGAATTTTCAGGATTGTCCTCTTCTTCCATTAGCCTCTATGACCATCACCTCTATGACCTCTATGACCTCTATGGCATTGCACCCTCCCCATGAGTGTATGACCCAATGGCTGTGCAAGTGCGTAAGTGGGTTCACCTGGGCCTGGGAGGAGGAGCCAACGAGGCCACGTCATCCTCAGAGGAGAGCATGGAGGCAAGGAGAGAATGTGGAGAGCACGAAGATAATGATAAAGTAAAGCGGAGAGAGCCCAGAGAAAGAACATGAAGATTACCAGCCCTGCCCAGCCCTGTCCTGCCTGGCCATGCTCGCCAGACATTCTGTGATCTTTGAAATGTTACCTTGAGACAGTGAGAGGAGATGTACGAGGGCACTTGACCTTCCCCTTCTTCCCCTCTGCTGTGATGAGGCTGACTTTTGCTTTAGAGAAACTGTCCTTATGTCTTCACTCTCCATGCCCAGTGATGGATTAGCTTCAGATTATGGAATATATGTTGAAATTTCCTTGATCGCTGGGTGTGGTGGTATGCACCTATAATCCAAGTGCTAGGAGGCAAGAGGCTCTGGGTCGCTTGAGTTCACAGGTTT
Organism: Uropsilus gracilis; assembly: GCA_004024945.1. Taxonomy (NCBI): domain Eukaryota; kingdom Metazoa; phylum Chordata; class Mammalia; order Eulipotyphla; family Talpidae; genus Uropsilus; species Uropsilus gracilis. The sequence continues at coordinate 32,685 of PVHY01015672.1, read as the reverse complement.
GAGGCTATCCCAGGCAACATAGTGAGACCTGGTTCTTGAAAAAGCAGCTGGGCGCGGTGACAGATGCCTGTAATCCCAGTTATTTGGGAGGCTGAGGCTGGGGATCACTTGAGTCCATGGGATCGGACTACCTCAGGCAACATAACTAGACCTAGTCTCAAAATAATAATAATAAATAATAATAATAGTAATATAAAATTTCCTTGATTGCAGGACAGCTGTAGGGTGAATTTGGCCTGACTTTTTCCTCCTTTATGACCAGTACCTGTGGTATTTTGCCCTCCCTATGACTGTGTGGCCCAGTGGGTGTGCACATCTGTAAATGTGCATACCTTGCCTAGGAGAGAGGGGGTAAGGGGTGCAGAGAGTATAAAAGTGGAGCATATGATAGAATGCCAGAAAGAGACTAGAAAATGACAGTGAAGATTTCTGGGAAGCTGGGGGCTCATCTGTCTCTCAGCACCCCCAGCCCTGGCTTTGGTCTGCCTGGTGTGTCTGCCTAATGGCTAGAACCAACAGAGAACCTACGTACATCGGTGAGCCTGATGCTTAACCCAACATTTGACTTGAAGATTTCCCAATGTGATGGGTAAGACTAAGAGGATTTTGATGTTGTATGATGAAGGCTGGAGAAGGGTTAACATATCAAAGGGACAGAGACTCTGTGGCAGGGTTATTGCAGCTCCCACGGAGGGTGGCCTTGGGGGTCATGGTATGGCTGTGAGTCCTGGTTTTGTGGATGTCAGCTGAATGCCATTACTCTGAGCACATCTCCCCTGTTTGTGAGGGTGACAATGCACTAGAGGTGTGAAAAGTGCTTCGCAAGCAAGTGTGTGGGAGGAAGTGATAATGGGGTGGGGAGGGCACGTTAATAACCGTTTATAACCACCGCTACATGGTCATGTTTGAGACCCCTCCCCCTTGGCCTGAGGTACTACTCTGTAACAGGGACTCGTGTGGCATTCAGAGGGGACCAAAGAAGCAGAAACATCTGTATCATGTAAATGAGACCCACAAGGAGGCACTGGGAACTGCAAGGGCAGCCAGGGAGCCTTAGAATCAGGGAGCCCCAGGACACAAGAAGGTGGGAGCAGGCAGAGGATGAATCCTACAGAAACATTCCTGACAGTGTTTGCTGCTGCTGGTACAAGGCAGGTTTGGGCAAGGGCCTCAAGTGGCCAGGGATGTGTGGACAAGTTCCAGGTTTTTTTTTTCTAATAGAAATTGTGTTGTCTTTAATATCAGAAGGTAGGGATATTTATTCATCATTAGAAGGTATTTGAATTAGTTTTTCAAATGTGCCTCATCATTTTTAGTTTCTTCCTCTACTCAGTTTTTATTCTCCCTTTTATTTCTTTAAACAAAACAAGCATACTTATTTCACAGTGTATATGCCAATATCTTCATAGGGCTGATTCAATGGATCCTGTTTCTGCTGCCTCTTGCTTCCTGTGGTCTGCTTCCTTGCATGTGCTGGGATTTTTATGGGAAACCTCTATTTGGGTGAATCCTACAGTAATTCTACCACCTAGCTTAAGGTGACTTTCTGCAGGGAGGATTTGGCATTGCTTCAGACAGATATTTGGACTAAATGACAATATACCAGGGTCTACTTTAATTCATATGGTCATTTGGGGGTATCTTAAGACACTACCCACATCTGCTCGGACCCGTGTCATGCAAGGATCAGTCAGCAACTCTCAAATATCAGAATGTTAGTGGTTTTTTTTTTCATCTCAAATCAAGGTTTACCCAAACCCCTGCTATCTATTTTTATAATACAGTGACACCATTCAGAGATGTGAATGAACCCACACCCAGACCAACACAATAAAGCCAATCACACTCTGTTTCAGGTTTCATAGTACAGAAAGGTTATGTTTACACACTACTGTAGTCTGTTAAGTGTGCAATTGCATTATGTCTAAGAAAACAATGCACAGACCATTACACTCAAAAATACTTTGTTCTAAAAAATGCCAAACTTCATCTGAGTCTGGGGGAGGGGATGATGCTGAGGCAGTTAGTGGGAAGGAGAAAAACACATTCCAGATGCTGTCACTTATAAGTGGGATATCCCATTTATATATGGGCTGTAGAGAAACCAAAGAGTCCAATAAGGCCTACCTAAAAATTAACTCTTAAAAGCTGACCATAGAATTGAAGTAACCAGAGTGGGTGGGTAAATGAGTAGGTCAGGCTTTTTCTGCCATTAGCCTTTATGACCAGCACCTGTTGTATTGCACCCTCTTCATGATTGTGCGGCCCAGTGAGTGTGTGCATGTGTGACTAGGCTGGCATGGGCCTGAGAGAGAAGGGGCAAAAGGGCAGTATCACCTGGGAGGAGAGGATTCTGGGAGGAGAACTCTAGAGAGAGAGGCCCAAGAGATTCCCGAGGGGTTCGCCTGCCTCCCAAGTTCCTTGCCCCTGCTGCCTTGCCACCCTGCCTGCTGTGCCTATGTACTTGGTCCCCTGAGAGTTTTAAAGCCTGTAAAACCTGCTAAGGGTTCTGACATTCTTCAGCTGTGAGACTCGACAATGAACCTACCCAGACTGGGATGGTTGCAGTGAGTGATGAGAGTAGAGTGGGGAAGAGCACAAGGGACTGGTGGGGGAAGTTATGACTACAACCCCTGAAAGGTGGGGTCAGGAGGGGTCCCTACACCTCTAAACTACAGACAATGTAAGCCAATGTCAATGCAATGAAAAATATTAATTAAAAAAAGAACGATACCTACAAAATCATATTAAAGGAAGCACAGTAAAATGAGTTTGGTTTTTGTTTCGGGGCTTTATTTTTCACTGCTCACCTTACAACTCAGGGAATCTCCCTCTATGTGAAGGGGTCTCCAATTTGTCTCCCCACCTTCCATGGGTGTGGGACTTATTGTCCCCGCTCCCTGTGGCAGCAAAGTTGTGTGCGACACTAGGGGCCTTGGGACAGCAGAATTTCCCCGGGGGCAGGTTCACACATGGATCACCTTGGCCCGGCTCCTCTCTAGCCTTCGGTTCCCCTACTTGGATTCTACCATTCATTTGAAAGTATGTTTTTACAAGGGTGTGGTCACCAAGTGGTAAGACGTCAGTTTCGTAAAAGCATGTTTTTGCCGACGAATGGATGAAAAGGATGTGGTATATATATACAATGGAATATTACTCATCAATTAAAAATGACAAATTGGATGAATCTGAGATCAAATGGATGGACATAGAAGAAATCATATCAGCAGAAACAAGTCAGAAAGAAAAAGACAGAAACCAAATGGTTTCATTATTAAGTGGGACATAGGAAAAACAAAAAAAGCTAGGGGGAAAAGACAAAGCAAGGCAACAACCAAACTAAAGTACACAACTGGGGGTGGGGGGATGGGTGGGAGCTGTCAGGGAGGGGAGGTGGTAGGTGAACCCTGGGAAATACAAAGATGTGAAATTTACATATAAATAAATTATTTTTAAAAATAAAAACAATAAAAGCCTATTTTTTAAAAGATGTTCTAATATCTTGATGTGTTTCATAGGCTTCACCTGGGAACTCATTAGATTCTGTGTTCTCAGAGCCACAAAATCAGAATGTGGGTTTTATTTTACAAGACCCCAGCAAACTTATATAGGCTGAGAACCTTGTCTTCCCTTGAGAAGCAGGGCAGCTGCTTGGCATGGATATTCTGGGATGGAGACAAAATGAAATTGTTCCTTTCCTTCTACTGCTTCTTCCCAGCTTGTAGCTCAGATAAAGAGAAAGTCTCGGATTTGTAGCAGCACTGCTGCCAGGTGTTGCCTGTCATAGGCCTACCGAGACCCCAATGAGACCCCACACAGGCTGACCCAACCCCAGGGCAGCTCTGGAGCTAAACAAGGTCCTGAGAGAGGGTAGGGTAAATGAGTTGGTGAGGCTTTTTCTGCCATTAGCCTCTCTGAGCAGCACCTGTAGTACTGTGCCAGCCCCATGACTGTATATGCCTGACCCAACGGGTGTGCGTGTGTGTGAGTGGGTACACCTGGGCCTGTGAGAGAGAGGATAAAAGGGCACATCACCCTGGAGAGAGGCACATGGGATGAGAGAGTCTGAAATAATGCAAGAGAGTGAGCCCAGAGAAGGAGTGTGAAGATTCCTGGGAAGTTAGGGGTTCCCCTGCCTCCAAATCCCCTCTGCCCCTGCCACCCATGCTTTTGCCCTTGTCTGCCAGCCTTCCTGCCTGGTGTGCTGGTGTGCCATTGTGCCTGGTTCTCTGAGAGAGCATTAAGCCTATAAAACCCGTCAAGGACTCCAGGACTGTCTTTGTCCATCTGCTAGAACCAACAAAGTGCCTACCCAGATTGGAAAGCTGTGCTAGAGAGTTCATGCCAGCCTGGTCTTTGCAGACCCAAAGGCCCTGGTGCTGTTGAGTCCTTTTCTCCCACCTGCTTCCTTCATTTATGTGGAGTGTGCCTGCCTAGTAGATTTTCATGCCGATGCAGTCTTATCATAGCAAAGCTAAAGGACTTTACCCTCTCCAATCGAGGGTCTATTTCTCTAGGAAAAACAACTAGATAAAGGAAGCAGTCTAGAGTCCAGTGTTAGGGATTATAAAATTAAATAAGATTACATTAAATTCCAGATAATGAAATATCCATTGTATTGTTTGAGCTCGGTCTTGCCTTGGTTTCCCTGACTCAACATAGCAGCCACTCACTGAGTACTCACACTGAGGCAGGAACTGAGTTCACTGCTTGATGTACATTATCTCATAGAACATCCCTCACAGAACATCCTACAGCATCCTCATGCAGAGATGAGAGGAGGGAGTTTGTACCCATTTGTTGTCCAAGGTCCAGGGTTTGGTAAATGATGAGTTGCATTAGAGCTCAGGTCTTAAGGACAGGAAAGTCTATTCTCTGTTCATCCCTTCTGTCTGCCTGGGTGTAGTACCCAGCGGTGTGCCTATCACTAAGTAAGCCTTTAATAACATTTTTAAATTAAGGGAATCTTATTTTGTTGAACACCTATATGTTCAAATTCTTAGAATAAGCCGGAAAGGTGTTGGTGATTATTACATGTTGTAAAGATAAGCACGCCAAGGTTCAGAGAGGTTAAGTAAATATCCCAAAGCCACACAACTAGTGAGGTATTGAGGTGGGACTTGAATCCAAGCTTTTCTACTTGAGCCCTAAAGTCATGCACTTTTGGTTGCATCCATCCCTCTAACATAGGGGCTTAGCGTTGGAAAGGTTATGATGTTATCATGGTTAAGATGTTGCCAGTGGTTCTGGATAGTGGCATATCTGTCCCTGTGGCTCCAGAGCACAGACCTTGTGCAGGGAGTAACAATTTCACGGAGGCAGATGGTGACTAGTGATACAGAGCTAATGAAGAAGTAAGCACCCTATCCCTGAGGGGTGTTAGCCAAACCCAGTAGAGGATGGCTTGGAATCTTCTTGGGTTCTAATAGTCTGAGGCATTGGCAGTCTTTTAGTCAGTCCTAGGATTCTCTGGAGAGAATGGCTCAGAACCATCCATCTGAATAGAGCAGTTCAGAAGAAAATAAACCTGGTTACCCACATTTTCTTATTATTAAATATTTTATTTCTATATATATTTCATATCTTTGTATTCCCCAGGGATCACCTATCACCTTCCCTCCCTGACCACTTCCATCTTCCCTGCTCCCCCACCCCAGTTGTGTACTTTTGTTTAGTTATCTTTTCCTCCTGGCCTTTTGCTTGTTTTTCCTATGTCCCATATCTTAGTGGAACCATTTGGTTTCTGTCTTTTTCTTTCTGACTTTTTTGCTAATATATTTCTTCTAGGTTCATCCATGTAATCACAAATTTGTCAAATTTGTCATTTTTAATTGATGAATAATATTCCATTGTGTATATATACCACATCCTTTTCATCCATTTGTCTGTTTGGGGACATTTGGGTTGTTTCCATGACATTGCAATTATAAATAGTGCTGCAGTAAATATCTGAGCACATATGTCCCTTTGTATAAATATTCATGTCTCCTTTGGGTAGATTCCTAGAAGAGCAATTGCTGGGTCATATGCTAGTTCCATTTTTATTTGTTTGCGTGTCCTCCACACTGCTTTCCATAGTGGCTGGACCAGTTTACAATCCCACCAGCAGTGTAAGAGCATTCCTTTCTCTCTGCATCCATGACAGCACTTGTTGTTGCCCATTTTTTTGATGTGGGCCATTCTTACTGGTGTAAGGTGGTATCTCATTGTGGTTTTGATTTGTATTTCTCTGATTGCTAGTGACGTTGAGCATTTCTTTTTCATGTGCCTGTTGGCCATTTGTATTTCCTCTTTGGAGAAGTGTCTTTTTAGTTCTTCTCCCCATTTTATTTATTTATTTATTTTAAAATTTTATTTATATATAAGTTTCACATCTTTGTAATCCCAGGGATTCACCCCCCCACACCCTCCTCACTGTTCTCCCCCTTCCCCCCTGCTCCAAGTTGTGTGCTTCAGTTTGGTGCTTAGCTTGTTTTGACTTTTTCTCATGGCTTTTGTTTATTTTTTTCCTATATCCTATGTATTAGTGAAATCATTTGCTTTCTGTCTTTTACTTTTTGACTTGTTTCTGCTAATATGATTTCTTCTAAGTACATCCATGTTATCATAAAATCATTAAATTTGTCATTTTTAATTGATGAGTAATATTCCATTGTATATATATACCACATCTCTTTCATCCAGTCATCTGTTTGGGGGTATTTAGGTTGCTTACAAGTCCTTGCAATTATAAATAGTGCTGCAGTAAACATCTAAGCACAGGTGTCCCTTTGTACCCACATTGAGGTCTCCTTTGGGTAGATTCCCAAGAGAGCAATTGCTGGGTCAAATGGTAGTTCCATTTTCATTAATTTGAGGGTCCTCCACACAGCTTTCCATAGTGGCTGGACCAGTTTACATTCCCACCAGCAGTGTAAGAGTGTTCCTTTCTCTCCACATCCTCACCAGCAATTCTTGTTGCCTGCTCTTTGGATGTGGGCCATTCTTACTGATGTAAGGTGGTATCTCATTGTGGTTTTGATTTGCATTTTTCTTATTACTAGTGACGTTGAGCAATTTTTCATATGCCTGTTGGCCATTTGTATTTCCTCTTTGGAGAAGTGTCTTTTTAGTTCTCCCCATTTTTTGATTGGGCTTCTTGTTTTGCTTTTGTTTAGTTGTGTGAGTTCCTTGTGGATCTTCACTATTAGACCCTTATCACTCTTGTGGAGGGCAAAAATTTTTTCCCATTTGGTTGGGCTTTTTTTTTGTTTTTTTCTGTTGTCTCTTTTGCTGTACAGAAGCTTTTTAGTTTGATGTAGTCCCACCTGCTTATGTTTTCCTTCATTTTTTTTGACATCTACAGATGTGTCCAGAAAGGGATTTCTGAATTCATCTCCCCATTTTTTGACTTGGCTTCTTGTTTTGTTTTTGCTGAGTTGAGTCAGTTCCTTACGTGTATTTCTAAGAGGTGTTTGGAAAAGTCTTCATTGATGAGAGTCATCACTACTGATTAACTGCTCAGATCAACTTCTTTATTACTTTGTGGGCCTCACCAGCGACCTTTTCTTCTACACACACAGAAGTAGAGAATGTGACACAACAGGTTCTAATTTGGTCCTCTGACAAAAAATAGAAACCTGAAATAAATGGAACTCATTATGTGTCCAATTGAATTTCAAAGGACTGATCCCTTAAGTTGTCTCTTTCCAACCAAATAATCTGGGCTCAGAGCTATGAATGCTCCCAATTGTCCTTTGATGACAAATAATGTGTTCGGTACCCTGCCTACCCAGGGTGCTGAGTCAGCTTTCCTAAGTCTACCAGCCTGAGACTTTCAAACACCTCCTTCAGCACTGAAGTACCTCAAAACTGTGTGTAGTGACAGGGATGTTCAATTTTGTACAGAAGGTTGCTCTTAACAAAGCACATTCCTACCCACTTGTATGGGACCCTCCAGGTTTCTTGTGAGGAGTAAAATGGAAAATGGTATCCCCATTCTACCAACCAGGAGCACAAGAAGCCAAAGATGGAGAAGTTATAGGACCTGATTGAAGGTACTCAATTTATAAGGAGCAGATCCAGAACCCAGATCTAGATTTCTTCATTCCAAATTCAACCAGAACTACTGACTGTCATTATTCATGGATAGCATTTGATTTCTGGCATCAAGGCAGTCCCTTAAAATAAATCAATCACAGCACAGCGGATCAGAATGATGGTACATGGGTGATATGGTGGTGAGAGAACCCTGGTGAATACAATGATGTAGAAAAATATATGTATATATACAATTATAAATAAATTTTATAAAAAGAGAAGAGTTTAATTTTCATAAACTTAAGGTGAAAAAATGCTTCAAGTAATCATCTGAGGCTACAAACATTCCCCACCCCCTCTGCTCCTGTATTACAGCAAAAAATCCTTTGGGGACTCCATTACAGTTACAGCAATGTTTATGCCTCTTTTAACAAGGGAAGGCAGTTTTGGACAGTGGCTGAGAGCATGGGTTCAAGTCCTGCCTTTTCTTCAGCTGCGTGGCCTCGGAGAAGTTCATTAACCTCTCTGAACCTCAATATTACATGGATAACCTTGTGGAAATGTGATGATGTTTATTTGGAATATAGCAATGGAGAGCTTGGAATATAGCACTGTGAGACCCATGATGAGTACTCACTCCACCCAGACTGGACCTGGCTAGCTAAAGTGAGGCTCTAGGTGAAACTCAGCATTGTCACAACTCAATCTTGCAGTGATCCTTCGAGCATAATTGACTGAATATGTGTCCCATGCCATGCACTTCTCACTGACCACCACAGAAGCTCTATGGGCAGGTATCATAGTCTCATTTTACTGCGAAGAAACCCAGGCTTACTTCCCAGCTATTCTCTTTCATATATGTCAGAGGTAAGAACTGAACTCAGCTCTCTCTGACTCAGTCAATGCCCTTAGTTCAATAGACTGCCATAGATACTGATGAGCATGCGTAATTGATTAGGAGTAGTGATAGAAGCTCTTGAATTGGGATAGCTAGAGACAGGGCCTCTTGAACTGTTTCTGTAACATGCTCTGGGCATTTTTTGAGTCAGTCACATGACTCCCTGGTTCATTCTCATGCCAGGGAGGTGAGACAGATCCTTTTCTAGCTTGCTGTATATGATGTTCCTTAGATTCCAGAAGAGATTCCAATACATGATCCTTAAGGCAGCATAACAGTGGCCCCTGAAATCTCTAATCAATTTTGGCTTTTGAACCCCTGTGTTTCTGTAGGAATTCAGAATCTGCCAAAGGAAAACTCTAATTATGCTATGGGGACTAGCTCAGCTAGTAATTACCCCGATTATTTTTAATTGTATTTTATAAGATGCCTTTCATCCAAGATCTCAAAGGGCTTCTTAAACATTCATTAGGGAGCCCCACCCCTCCAATGTGGATATGAAGTGCAGAGACTGATTTTAATGTCAGAAAGAAAAGGGAGGTAGGGGAGGGAGAGCAGGGGACTGAGATCCCAGGAATAGTTTCATCACTGAGTTCAAAGGGAAGAAGACCAGAGAAATGCCAGGGAAATGCTCACCTTCAGGAGGAATGTAAAGGATATTTAGTGTAAAGGAAATGGATGAGGAAATGCTTCTTTGTTTTTAAGAACTCAGTTGTTGTTCGCAAATGCCTGGGAGAGGGTCATGTAGTTTGGTTCAGTTGACTTAATTTGCTTCATTTCAATTTAGACTTAACTTATCCTCATCTCTAGCAAGGAGGCCTGAGATAGGTGACGTGAAGGATATAAGTGAAGGGTCACCACTACAGATTTGGGCACATTGCCATGAGCAGCAGAGGCACAGAAGCTTTCCAAAGAGCCCAGATTGACTGCCTGAGAATGGCTCAAGTCAAAGACAAAATACTCCACTATGTAGCCAGCATCTCTAGGTGGAGAGAGACTCTGGGTCCATATGCTAAGACCTGGGACCTGCTTGACAAGTGGCATAAAAGAACCATTTTCAGTAACTCATCATGGGAGCCACCTTTCTTCTTTCATCCCCACCCCTTGCGCCATAACCAAGTCACCCAGGCTGCTTGTACACAATTCCTTTCATCCCTGCCCTGGTGATTAGTAGAAAGCATCACTATGGAGCATGGCCATGCCACTGTCCCAGAGTTGGGTGAGGGGCCAACAGCATTCTTGGTGGTTTGTGAGTTCCTGGAGGATAAGACACTGCCTGCTTAATACTTTCCCTAGCATGTCACTCAGAATATATTCACTGACTGAAAACAGGTCATGCACCCCGTTTCTGGCATTGCAAGATGATTTGACCTTCCCCTCCTCTGCTTAGAGACAGCTAGAACCAAAGAATCACCAGGGCCACACAGCTCCAGTGACTTCAGAAGACACTTGAACCTGCAGGTGAGCCAGGATATGGTGCCTCAGGACCCTGGGGTGAGATGGTGTGAATCAAGGCAGGTGGGGTGAGGGAGCCAAAAGGAACCTGTAGCTTGAAGGTACAGCCTACAGGGTAAGGCTTTCAACCATTTTGCAGATGGTACTCTAAAGAAAGGATTTCCTCTTAACAAGGGAATTTATGCAGACACCTGATAATTTTTCATATATGCAAATCAGCACATTTCTTCTTTATACCTTCTCAAGTCACTTTACGTTTCCATCACTTCTAACTGAAAAAAAAATTCCTGGATTATATTCCCAACTGATAAATGATATTAAGAATCAGATTCTGGTTCTCTGGATTCATCCCTCCATCATCCATCTATCCACCCCTCCAAAACACATATATATAATATGTATACCAATTGTTCGATGAGCAGATTCAAGTGAATGAGTGACTAATTTTTCAGTGGGTATTTAGTGACAAAGATATATCCTCTCTCTTGCAATCCTAGTGGGGATTGGTCAACAAGGGCAAACCAAGTTCTGAACTCAGAACTGGGAACTCAGTTCCCCAGGGCAATACTGAGTTTCATCATAGTCAACACGCAGTCAGGCATGATGCTTCCTTTGCCAAACATGATTCAGTCTTGCTAGTGCCACAGCCCAAACAGGAGGGTCCAGACTGTCATTGACAAGCGTGTGGGTTTTCCTGTTGGAGCAGATGCCAATACTGTGAACTCTGTGGTTATGCCAGAATTATTTGCTCTACCCTAACTTTTGTCCCTAGTACCACCATGGCTACATAAAGGGCAGGGCTACCCATGAACTACAGAGACAAGTGCCAACATTTTCAGGATGAATCTGCAACATTCAAGAGCAATAGAAGTAAAAAGTAACCTATCACAAACTCCTGTTTTTCCAAGTAAAACAACTCACAGAGAAGGGATGGGACCAAGAGCACAGGGAAAATTAGAAGGAGCAAGTAGGTCTGAACTCCTGACTCCTGATTCCTTTCCTCCTGTTCCCTGCTCCTGCCTGGGGCCACATTCCAAAGCAGATGAGTTTATCTCAAAGGGTTCATTTCCTTTTTGATCAATTACTGGTGTTGTTAGGTCAGGGAAGGCTGCAGGCAGTAGACTGTGTTTCATAGTTATCCTTTACAATGTCTGTCATCATCCACTTGTGGGCCACAGTACACAATAAAGATCTAGGGACACAGTGGTCTCAGAATTGATTGTAAGGAATCTTAAAAGTCACCTAGCTACCCCTACCTGATGTTTGGATTCCATCACAGTAACTGGTGATGCGCTTTTAAGATTTGTGGGTGACAGAGCATGGGGGTGCGTGAAATCTGTGCTCCTGGTCCTGTCTCTTCTGACTCCACTAGGAATTTAAATCCATTAATTGCCTCTCTCTCTCTCTCTCTCTGAAATTTTCAGTTTTTTTCCCTTTCTCAAAGTTAACAAATATTTTGAGCCTCCTCTTAAAGCAGGCAAACCAGTAAATAAACATCTATTATTTCCATTTTCCAGATGCCTGGCAAACTCCCTAGTTTTCTTTTTTCTTTCACCCCATATCTTGATTCATTTGTGATGACTCTTCATCATGACCCACTTATTGCTTAACTTGGGCAGCCTGACATCTCTCAGAAGTCATCAGAGACCTCCAAATTATGAAATCTAATATATTTTCCCACTAGTCTTAAATTTTGTTTTCTTTGTGCTATTTGGGATGATTGCCACCCAGTACTCAATCTTCCTTGAGGTGATGTTGCTGATTCTCTTTCTTCCCTTTGGGCCTCACTTTTGAGGGACATCTCTGTTCTCACTTCCTTTCTCATTTGTTTTAAGTCTCTCCTCCAGAGACCTCGCCTATATGTCACCAGCTCTATTTCCTTCAGCACTTAATTGGGAGTGAGGAGCTGTGGCAGGAACTAGAGATTCAAAGATAAAGCGCCATTATTCTTGACCTTAGTGAACTTACTTTCTACTGATGGAACTGGATAAATTTTCACAACATCATGTGATGACAAACACTGGGTGAGTTACCTCATAGACTCAAGGACATGCAGAATGAAGAATGGAAAAAGGCCTTGGAGATGGCTTTGTTCAAGTCTCCCATTTATAGAAGGGGAAACTGAGGCATGGGGAGAGGAAGTCTGTTGTCTCTGGTCCTACAGAGAGTTGGCAGATAGTTAAGAGTAGATCTGAAATCTTTTCAAACACATCCTTTTGAATGAATGGGAAAAGATGACTTTTCTAGTAAGTAGAAAGGTATTGGGATGCAGAACAATTTCAACCTTACTTTGAAATGCAAATGCATTTCACTCATTTCACTCACTTTCTACAACTAAAGACCAACGATTTCCTTCAAAGACTCCAGCAAAAAGCCACATGGTACATAATGTAGAAATGGGGCCTTTTTATGAAAGGAAAACTATTTTTTACTGAACATCTAGTATGATATAAACTATATAACTAAGATACCCCCTCTCATGTTATGTGACTTACATCAATTTTTAAGTAAAACCAAGAGTGGACTGTAGATTTCCTGTCCCTTGCCTGTTGTTCTATTTATGAGGTCAATAATCATATAAGATTGTCTGAGCTATATTTCTGAACTCTTAGTTACCAGGCCAAAGAAGACTGTGAGCCTTCTGACTATGGGAACCCTCTGAAAGCTTATTGTGTATGTTGATAAGAAATTGCCTTTTCCTTTACCTTCAGACTATACAGAGCTGGCATCATGGACTTGCAAGTAGGTGAAGTTGCATAGGATTCTGTGTTTAGAATGGTTCCATGCTTAGCTTAATGTTGCCACCTTGATATTCTTAATCATTTGTGAGCAAGGGATTAACAAATTATGTGGTCTGTTCTCAGATTAGAGCTTCTGTTATTGCTACTCAAAGCATAGTTCACTGCTCTGCCTATCCTTTCCTGGGTAAGGGCTACTGGAAAGATCACATGAAGGTGAACTTAAGCTAAGTCAACTAAGTTTGAAGAATCTGGAGTCAAAGAATCTTCGAACCACTTCCTATAAGGATTTTATCCTCTCTGGATATTATGGAGCTCTGTTCTCCCAAGTAGCTGCAGATTAAAGTGTAGAATTCATATATCTAGCTTCATTCACTATCCACCATCTACTCTTTCTCTGTGATCTAGAAACCCTCTCCAGCTTCCCACCTATAGGAGAGTCCAGGCTCTAAAGCTGGCATTGCAATATGGTTCAACCTCCCTGTGCTGCATTTTCTCTCAGTGTCACATATATAAAATGTCTGATCTGACAATAGCATCTTCTCCTGAGATACCCTGAACACAACCATACTATCTTTCTGCAGTTTTCTTCTCCATCTGAGTGTATTGCCTTATAATCACTAGCTGTTATTTCCTTCTCCAAGAACTAAGCTATGACCCCATCCCGTCTGTAAAAGGTCTTCTCTGATCACCCATTCTTTATCCTCTCTCCTAGCAAGGCTACATGGTTTAGTGAAGATAGGTTCAGTATCCTGTGTTCTCATCAAGACATGTATCCAATAGGGATTAGTGACTAGCTGGTACCTTGGTTTTCACTAAAGGAGAAAAGATAGGAAATCCATTTCCTTGTGAGACTGGGTCATGTTCTCCTACATCCAGTTTGCCTGCTGTTGGAGCTGAGTCAGGGAGGGCCTCATCAAACCTGTTTCCCCAGCTGAGGCCCTGTGCCCAGGCCTGTCCCTGATGCCATGAAATCAGTGGGGGTTGTGGGCACAAATGCTCAGGGAAAGGAGGCAGCTTCCCTGACAAGGGCAGAAATGTATGGAAATGCTAGAGACAGAATGTCAAGCTCCAGAAAGAATGTTAAACATTTTCTGACTGATCAACCTCAACCCAGAGTTTAGGCATCATGTAATTAAATTAAAGACAGCAAGTAAAAGCACTGCTAGAAAGAAAAGGTCTTGGGAACCAATGCCAAGTAGAAAGTGGTTACACAGAACTAGGGGTAATTTAGTGAAAAGAAAGCTTGAGAGAATGTGACCCTTGTTTTTAAAATGGTCAGAGAGCTTCCTGGACCAGCAATGGTGGACTAACTTGGTTCCGAGCTAAAGCTGGACCAAGTCAAGGAGACTACCGTGAAATAGAATCCAGCAGGACTGTAAAATATGGAAATGTCCGACGGGGAAAGAACACTGAGTGGTCCTTCCTCACTAGGAGGGTTCACACAGAGGTTCCAACCTCAGCTGATCCTTCAACACAGCCCCTCAATCTGTTTGTTTCTTGCATACCTCTGGTTCCTCATTTATCAAAGGAAGATCTTTAAAACCTTATCTTCATCCCTAAAACTTCAAATTCTACTCCAATGTAAATGCATCAGCTATTCACCACTGCCCTGTTCTGGTCCGAACAGCTCTTGTAATATTTTCTTAACCAGACCCCAACTAATACCTAGATTTGCACCAATCTGTCTTCATGTTGGCAGAGTGAGATTTCTCAGATACAAATGTGAATGTGTTACATGCCTGCTCATAAACTTCCAGTGGATTCCTGATGTCCTCAAGAGATGAAAGTCTGGAAGTCTGAAAGTCTCTGTGATCCTCAAGGCCCTTCATGGTCCGGCTGGGCAACCTCGTCGCTTACTCTTTCCCTTAAACCTTACACACCAGCAATACTGGAAATTTAAAATCCAGGCCTCAGCGTACTCCTTCCTGCTTCTGGGGGTTTGTGTATGCTGTTCCTCCTCACGTGCAAGACTCTCCTTTCTTACTATCACTTCCCCACAACCATTCCACTTCAGGATCTCTCTGCCATTCTATTAGATTTCAGATTCAATGTCACTTCTAGGAGATATTGGCTCCATAAGACTGGATTAAATGGTCCTGCTGGTAAATTCTTCAATATTCTGTCACTAGCTTTGACATATAGTATTGTGCATATCTGTATAATTATCTACTTAATTCCACACACACCAGAGGGCAGGGATCATATCTGATTTATTCTGCATTTTCATTCTGTATGTGCCTAGTTCCTAGTACATAGATGCTTAAAATATATCTGCTGAATGAAAGACTGTCCTTATTTGCGAAGAGGCTATAGAAAGGACTTCTACTTTGGGTTTGTTCCATCTCTTGGACTATGATTCTACAAGACACATCCTTTCCTACCTTTAAATGATATGTTAACATATGAAACAGGGTTTTCTAACATTCACTTCCTGCTTCAAAAAGCAGCTCGCTTTAAGCTGCGATGCAAGGGAGAGTAGGAGCCTCTGCTGGGATCCAGTGTAAATGGTATTTGATCGTACAATATGATTATAGAATAAAGACTCACTGGTGAAATGTTTGGTTTCCATGGCATCGAGTTCATTCTAGATACACATGGGAGGGTGATTAATTTCCTGCAAGAAACTATTCAGACATCCCCCCTCCCTGAACACAATCTTACTTCTGTGACTCTGTAGCATCTGATGCTGTTATCTCCCTTGGCAGAAATTAAATGACAGAGTATCAATAGCCAACAAAATTAGCCTTGACCTCTATCACATATCTTATACAAAAATAAACTCAAAATGGATTATAGCCCTAAATGTAAAACCATAAAACTTTTGGAAAAATCCATAGGAGAAAATCATGGTACCCAAACCACAACCCGTAAAAGAAAAACTCATGTGACTTGATTAAAATTTTAAAATTTTGCTCTGTATGAGAGACTCAGTAAAGAGGATGAAGTAAGAACTGGCTAGAAGGACATATTACAAAGTATATATCTGACAAAGGATGTGTTTTCATATTAACAAACCATAACCTCAACAGTAATTTGAGTTTACAAATTTATTATATGATCTAGGAATCTGAGGTTAAGAGGGAGAGGAAGAGATAGGGATAAGGGAACGTAAAGGATGTGGTGGGGGCAAGAGGGATACACAAATAAAATACAATTTTATGTAGTTAACAAGCTTTAAAAAACAACTCATGATATAAGCAAACAATCCAGTGAGTGAAGGACACTTTATGAAAGAAGATATGCAGATAGCAAGTAAATACATGAAAAGATGTTCAACGCTGTTAGTTCTTAGGGAAATGCAAATCAGAACCACAATTACCATAAAGCAACATCTCTCCTGCTTTGGAGAAAGACACTCTCTTCCCACTCTAAGTTTCTGAACGAGCTTTATAGATATAAGCATTATAGCTAACAATGGGGATATGATGGGAGTTGTTTTGTAATCTGCCTTTCAGGAACACATCAAATATGTAAAATGAGGGACAGGTCGAGCCCTCCAAAACTCACTCCATTTGACAAGATGTGAATAGTACAGTGTGACTGACTCCAAATCATTATCATTCAGTTATTTATTTGTTTGTTTATTTGAGACTAGATCTCGTATTTTTGCCCATGGAACCACAGGCTCACATTGCCCCGGGGTACCAAGGACTCAAGCAATCCCCACCCTCAGCTTCCCAGGTAGCTGGGATTCCGGGCACGTGTCACCAAGCCCAGTTACTTTTTGAGACTAGGTCTCACTATGTTGCTCTGGGTGAGTTTTGAACCTGTGTATTCAAACGATTCTTAGTCTCAGCTGTGCTCTAGGCACTTGCCATTGTGCCCAGCTTATCATTAAGTTTTAGAGTGAAGTTAATTCATCCAAATAGTGTCTGGGGTAGGATGGCTTTTGGGATGATAATCTGAGAACTGCCTGGCACTGCTCTTGGCAGCAAACTAGAGGTGAAGGCGGAATCAGTTCTGCCCTAGCCCAACTAAAGACTGTGCCTTAAGTCCAATCCTGTGGTCTTTACAACAATGATGAATTGTATTTGCTTTTTAAAATAATTTCTTCTGTTGCAAGATGTACCCCAAATCCTTTCCTTTCAAGCTGCAGCTAAAATCTATCTCCTGCACAATTAATCCTATTTCTAAGGACAGGACTGCTCTTTATCTTTTTAAAAAATAAATCCTATAATTCCTGTCAGTTCTGTTCTTTTTTTTCTGTGCGTGATTACCCTAGCCTATCCAACATCCAAGCAGAATATATTGTGTAAAGACACTGGAATAATAACAAACTTTTGTTTCAATCTGTTTTTTAATTCTAAACTTTGAGTGATTTAATTATACTTTTAGAGTGAGTTATCATTAGAAATTGATTTTCAACAAATATTTCTATTATCCAACCAAAAAAGAACAAGTATACAAATTCCCATGGATTGTTCTATCTATAAAAAAAACATGGAGGTGTTATTTATACATATGGCAGCATGCATGGCTATCTCCCATGGAGCATGGCCTTCAGCTACTGCCCTAACCTCTAGGAATAGGAGTAACCTGAGTTGCTCAGAACTACTCCTCTCTGCTTTGCTCCTGATTCTGATCTGGCCTTCTCATTGTCTCCTGCTTGGGTCACCTGGGGATTTCCATATTTCCCCCCAACCCCTTGGACCTGCTCAACCTGAGTCCCTGCACCCTCTTCCCAAAGTAATTATGTGTGTGGAGACGTCTGAGTGGTGATGTCACCCCACTCTCAGGGTGGAGCCAAGGAACCAACCTCATCACCACTATTAGGATTTATAATAAAATAATCCAAACAGTTCCAGTGAGCAGGGGAGACAGGCTGGGTCTCCTCAGGGCACCTGCATACAAGTCTGCATCTTGGTCTCTTAATCGTGAAGATTTTCCTTCTGTCTTCCTTTACCAAAATGCTCATGACTTAGAGGTATTTTCTAGTTATAAAAGTAATAGTCTTATTTTTAAAAACATGGAAAAGTACAAAAAAAGAAAGTAAAAACCATAATTTCACTTGTATGCTTCTAGATATATCACTATAGACTTTCTTTTTCTAGTCTTTTTACCTGATCGTATTAGTGCCAGTATTTAGAATATTAAGCAAAATAAATGAGAGAGAGAGAGAGAACAAAGAGGGAACAAAGAGAGAACAAGCACTTACAGCTACTTCACTCACCTCTGATATAATGTAGCTTTTTTAATAGCTCTTTTTCTGTTTTCACTCACTTAAAAATTTATATAGTATTTAACTATGGATTTATCATAATAGCAATGAGATTAGAATAAAGAGCTTAGATAATTACAGAACTGACTCCTATTAAGCATATGAGCTGTCTGATGGGAGCAGAAGTGGGTGAATGCAAAGGTACACAACCTTCCTTCCATCCAGAAGCTTCAGTGGGCCTTAGCATCAGTCCTGGAGGTTTCCCAGGTGGGGGAGGAAGGCTGACTCAGTGGGTGAGTCAGCTAAGTGGTTAAATGTCAATTAAGAGAGGTCATACTATACAAAAATATAATTAGAAAATGTGATCTCATACATATGGCCTATTTTTTTTGTATATCATGGTCTTTATTTACATAACAATTAATATAGTCCAGACATATTGCAGTCTTTGAGCAACTGCATAGTATTGCATGTATGTTTGTAGTATCTTTACCTAATCCTTTACTAAGACCTTCTACACTTTATGTTGTGCACTTGTTTATATTTTTATATACTTGTTTATTTCCTCAGGATAAATTTCTAGTAATAAAATTGCTGTATTAAAGTATAGTCAATTTTAGGACTTTCGATACACATGCACCAACTCACCAGAAAATGTATACCTATATATATATATATATATATATATATATATATAGGTATGATAGGGATATATATATATATATGCCTCCAGTAATGTAGCACCCAATTTTTTCTACTGTCTTCATGATTGCTTCCTTCTTACCCACCTTCCTGATAAACAGTAAAAATTATAAGCAGGAAAAGATTTCAAGGGTGTGAGTTTCCCCACAGAGATGTCAGTTGATCAGCCATACAAAGAGACAGAAAATGCTGGAGGAGGGTCCTTTCCTGGGATCTCAGGGCAGCTCATGTGGCAAAGACTATACAGATGTTTAGGATGATTGTATCTAGTGTGTTGATTATTGTCATTAGCATTACTTCTACATAACCTGACTGATCTTGAAGTTCAGACTGCAAGGCCCCTTCTTGAACCTGCTCATTCTTGGGCTCCCTGTCCAGTCCCAGCCACCCATGTCCTGCCTACTTGTACCTCCAGGTTGACCATATCATTCTTTCAACTATAGCAGTTCCTTTAAAATAGAAGCTCTTGCTAATATATATTGAGCCCTTGTTAGAGTTCAGGCACTGTGCTAAGCATTCTATACATATGACCCCTTTTTATAGTCCTAGAAAGTAGGACTCACTTCACAGGTAAAAATATGCTCAGCAAAGTTTAGTGACTTCTTCAAGATCACACAATTGAAATGGGAATAAGCTTAGGCTTGAACCAGTCTGTACCTAACACTGCCAGGAACCTGAACAGCAGGGAAAATAGGTGTTCTCATTTTATAGAGGATTAAGCTGAGCCTCAGGGTAAGTTAGGATCCCAAAGCAGGTCCAGAACATAACCATCCCTAGGACCAGATCCCAGTAAAATCAGTCCCACTGTATCTGTCACCCAAGAGGGCCACTGAAACCTGAGAGATTATCTTCCAATCACAAAGGTAGGGAGTAGAGAGGAGAAACTTTAAAATCTTGGATATAAGAGTGCTTACTTAAAGGTTTTTTACTTTTCTTTCCTTGTTTTTTGGCATCTGTGATGATAGGGATGAGCTGTCCCTCACTCTAGCTAAAGAAATCCAACATGCATGGCAAAGTGGCAAAAGTATATGTGAAATTTAGAGTTGAGGAGGGACACTTCTATCACATCTGGGAAGGTGTCCTAGAGGGGGGCATTCTCAGTAGTCTTTGGAGGGGTGATGCAATCTGAACAGAATTAGGGGCACCTGGGCACCTGAGAACTGTATGGTCCTACTTTGGGCTGACACACATATGATGGCTATTGTGGGTCAGGCAGACACTGGCACATGACTTTTATACTTACTAATGGAACTCTAAAGTTATCCTTACTGAATTATTGGGCCATGTTGCTTGTTAACTTATTACTGTTTTGTTGGGTAAATGTAGAGAAGAGTAAAACTACCTATGGTTCAGACCTACACTCAGTACTTAGCAATTTCCTTTCCTGAAATCCTCTATCTTCCCTGAGCAGCCTGGATAGTTTCTGTTGGGACTGCTATCTTCTTTAGTGACCACTGAAGGATTCATAAAGTGCTTCCATTAGATCTTTTGATCCTGACATTCCTTAGGTAGTAAATGTGCAGGGAACATTCCCATTTAACTTATGATAAAAATTGAGAGTTCAAGATGGGGTGGCAAATAAGGTCAATCTACATTGCCTTTCTGGCATGTAGAGGTTTATTGAGGTTCTGAAGTCAAATCTAAGAGTTCAGTAAAAATGAGTTCTGTGCTCAATTAGCAATGTCTGCCCTGGGCAGAGAAAAGGATGTGATGATAGCTGTACTGGTGAGTGAAAGAACTCAACATTTTCTGATTCCCAACTCAGAACTTTCCCATATTCTATACTGTTAACAAAGCCCCTGTGGAAGGAGGTGAAGCTTTACAGATATGAGTAGAAAATAGTACAGAGGTAATGTTCAGGATAGTAGACTGAAAATGGCTTTCCAAAAAATGTCTATAACCTAATCACTGGAATCAGTAAATATTATTTGATATGACAAAAAGGGGAGAGGAGTCTTGTGGATTGTTTTTTGATTAACCACATGGGCTTTAAATGCAATTGTCTGTATGCTTTAAAAGAGAAAAAGAAAGATTTCTGACACAGAGGAGAAAGTGATAGGTAGGTATATCACAGATAGATTTGAAACTATGTCCAAAAGCTGAATGATGCTGGCAGTCACCTCAAGTTGGATCCCAGAAGAATGGATATTTTCCTAGGGCTTAAAAGGGCACGGGGCCCTCCCAACACCTTGATTTTGACCCCCATACTGATTTCTAATTTCTGACCTCCAGAGCTGCCAAGCTTGTGATAATTTGTTACAGTAGCTACAGTAAACTAACACACTCAGTAGATATTAACTTTCCTTAGCTTCACAATCTTTCTGAATTCTGAAAATACACAAACACATTATATAACAATAAGTATTTCCATTTATGATCATTGTTAATAGGGAAGACCCCCATCCATATGAGTAAATATGTCTAAATCAAACTTTAATGACTAATAAAGCCATACTTAGATGTTTACTAAATAAGAATGTTGATTTTACATGGATACCAATTAAGAATTAATTAGTCTGCTTCATTTCCTACCAGAACAGTTATTTGTCTGACATTTTTCTTCAGTCTATTTTCAATTGCTCATGGTTGGAATAATAGCATTTTGAAAAAATATGAGGCTTTTATTCTAAGAAAAACATTTGCTTCTATATTCTGGGGGGATGTCTGTTAGTTCTGGAAGTATTAATGCTGTTATTTCTCCTTCTTTGGGGAAAGTGGGTGAAGAGGCAGAAGTTTAGTATACCATAAAATTAGTACTCAGGCAGAACAGTCCAAAACCAGGAAAGTGGAAACAATAAATCATGTCATCTCAGTGCAGTACTCATGGAACCTAAATCAGAAAAAAATCCATTATGAGAAATGAAATTCTTAATAATAAAATCTTATTCATGGATGAATGTGTTGGAGGAGGTTATGAAATATGACTTATAAGATGTTCAGAATGTTAATATCTGAGGACTCAGAAGATGGTAGTCATAGATAATCACAATGTAAATATTAAATTGTAAGTCACTGTCACCTGTTGTTTTTATATTCTACACACAGCTCACTCAGATAAAAGCACTTGTTGCAACAAGATGCAGAAGACATTGAGGAAAAATAGAAAAGTCATGGCTATAAGACCTCAGGATTTTCCCCAGGCTGGGCATGTCTGATGATGGGTCATCTGGATACTCTTGCTTTGACTAAAGGTTTTTAACCCAGTCCCTCCCCATCCCACTTCATAGATAAAGTGCCTGAGGCTTAGAGAACCTAAGTTCATGGTCAATAGTGAGTGAATGTGCAGGAGAGACCTTCCTATGATGTTCTGTCCCCTTCTACTAGCCAGAATACTCCCTGAACACATGCACTGCTTGCCTTGTCAAGGTCAGTGTGGGCCTTGTTTCCCACTTCCTTGTACACATTATGCGGAATCAATTTGGTCTATGATAAGTATTTATAGAACCTGGACATTTTACATGTGGTTGGGAAAGAAAAAAATACTATTTAGAATGTGTTGATCTGGTGTTTGAGGTCCTACCCACATTACCCTTTGGAAGCAAAGTTCAAGTTGATTTGGAGTACCAGATAGCTGAGAGTGAGTAGGACTTTAATTAATACTGTAGATATAAACCATATCTTCTCTAGCCTAACATAACCTCAGATCACTGCTGTCTTCATTGACAGAAACCTTAAGGAGACTCACTTGAACTGAGGCATTGTGCACCTTCATTTCTACCCAACCAGGTCTAACTCCCCCATCTTAACCAAATTCAGTCTTTTATCAGCAAGTAGGTGAATATCCTGTTTTTAAGATGGAGCAATTTATTGTAGTAGCTACAAAGTCCTGAAAAACATGATGACTGCCTTCTCAGTGTAATTGACACACCCGGGGGAGGCATAGCTGATGAAATCCATGCCAGCCTGGTACAGAAGGACTGCTTAGGAAGGTTCTCCTGCAGTTAAATCAGCAAGTGAGGAGTGTCTTAGCAAGTGGTCAATATGTCATTGTCCTTTGTGCTCTCCATCTTTTGGGCCTGATGATAAGCCTGATGAGGATGTCTTTTTATAACTGACAGTCTCTGCTCTGCAATAGCTCCAGACTGCCCAAGTAACAATCAGAGTGTCGATGAAGAACAACATTAGCAACATTTAATTGTTGTTTATTTCATTTAACAAATCTTTTACAGAAGTCTCCTGGGCTTGGCATTTTCACATGGTGAAAGGATGGAGTAACTCTTCAGGCTTCTGTCCACTCACCCCATTTAGCTCCTTCCCCCACATAGAAGAGAGGAGGAGTGACTTCTAACAGTTTGGAGGCCAAGCTTTGCATACTCAGTTCAGCCTCCTATTCTCCCCTTTGGGATCTACCTGCCTGGAGGGCAAGTGCCTTCTGCTCCTTCCATGCACCCCGATACATAGATGTTTGCTGTGGTCACTAGGCATTATGAGTGGGTATGTCTTTGATTATTGGGGTGAGGTGTTAGAATTTCACTGGCTAATCGACCTACACCTTTTTTTCTAAGATCAGTTTTTATAACTAATAAAATCAACATCTTTATCTTCATGCACTGATTTTTGGAAAAGGAGGTATTTCTTGAGCCCCACAACTCAAAAAAAAAAATTAGGCATCTGCTTTGTGTAAGAACTGTGCAGAAACAAACATCAGGTTGAATAGGATGAGACCTTGTATCTCCAGGCACTCATTTGTGTGGGACAAACTAAAGGAAGATAAGTAGTTTTAGTATTCAAAGTCTATTTCCCAAGAAACTCCTCAGTCCAAGGAAAACTGGGGTGATTCTCACCTTCAAAGCAAAGAGTTCATTATAGGATAATGCAATAAAATAACAAAAAAGAAGCATCCAGGATTCTGAAAGAATGGATAAGGAAGTGTATCACTTCCTGGAAAGACCAGGGAAGCTTCTAGAAATGTCATTTAACCAGTAATGGCCAAAACTAGAAGAGATTCGAGAGTGCAAGTGGGAGAGCTCAGTTGAGCTGGATTTTTTACTGTCCTGGCTAGCTTCCAAGAACCAAAGGTCAAAACAGGGAGGAACTTTTTTGTAAAGATCACACAGTGAGTTAGCCAAGGTGGAACCTGAAACCAGACTTCCAAAGTCCTTCAGCCAACTCCCAAATCCCTCAAAAGCCACAGGTAGTTTTCTAATTAAAGAAATCCTCTCTGACTTGAAAAAGTTGCACAATATTCCTCTCAGGAGTTTCTTTTACCCACTGGAATTAAAATACCATGACCTTGACAAATGGAAAAGAAATTCCCAATAATTCACAGAAGGATTTTCCAAGGACTGGAAATGTAGATGTCCAAACCTATGTCTTGACCTCAATTCAGGGCCAAGTCTTGCAATATTTACTCCAAAGTTCCAGTGACAGCAAAGTGAGAGCAGAATTTGTAGAAATCCTGTCCATCTCCATTTCTTCCCCCTCACTATGTTAGCCACATTGACATAATTATAATGCATACATATATATGTATATGCATATATCTATGAATGAATGAATGAGAGAGGGAGGGGCAAAGAGAGGGGGGAAGAGAGCTTTTAAGGAATCAGCTTATGCAATGTAAGTTCTGGGGCTGACAAGTTCAAAAATCTATAGGGCAAGTTGACAGGATGGAAATTCAAGTAAGAGTTGATGTTGCAATCTCTATCTGAGGTTGGAATTTCTATGTTGTAATCTGGAGGCAGAAATCAATCTTCAGGAAACCTACCGTCTTCACTCTTCAGGTCTTGCTACCTGAATGAGGCCACCCACGCTATCTGTTTTGTGAAAGGTTGACTGAGTATCAATGTTAATCACAGCTAAAAAGTACCTTTTAGCAACATCTCAATTAGCGTTTGACCAAAACAACTGGTCACCCTAGTCTAGCTGTGTGACACATAAAATTAACCACCACATTCCCTCACTCTCTAACAGGTTTTCCTAAGAACAAACACTTAATAAATCACTTGCATACTTCATCTCACACTCAGTTTCCAGGGAACTGCACTAAAACAAGCAATGCTATATGTCCAACTTCATTATCTTGTGTGTTTATAGGCTTGTTTTTTTAGTGTCTGCCCTTAGAAGTAAGCTCACCAGGAGTGGGATTTTCCTGTTTTTCTTACTGTTGCTATTTAAGTCCTAGAATAAGATTATAACACATTGCCTGGTCTTTTTATTGATTGTTCTCAACCTCTATTTACTCTCTGTTTTGTTCTGCTACTATTTTGGGAGACCTGAACTGTGTAACTACATTTTCCGGACTTTCTTGCCAACAGGCTCTGTTTTCAAATAGGTTCTGTTAATAAGACGCTGGTGGGAGAATGGAAGACAGGAGGAGAGAAGAGGTTCCTGCTTCAGACCCCTGCCAGTATCTCTCCAGCAGGAATGAAAGAAGAATGGCAGGTGTTGGGGGAGGGTGCCTTTAGCACCTGTAGATGGTGCTGGTTCTGGTACCAATGTGCAGAATCCCTGCCATTGTCTTAGCAGCAGCCTCCATGGGGAAACCTCTAAGGTTCAATTCACAAGCCCAGCCTCCCTTTATGCCTGACACTGGACTCTGAAAACACCACTTCCACCCCATTTCTCCCAACTTCACCAATGGTAGTTTCTTCTGGCATTTATTACAGCTCCAGGTTAACATGAAGCCTTTCTGTATAGCCATGCTCCTATATTAAATTTCCCCTGTTTAAAATATCTAGAGAAGTATATATGTTGTCATGATAATACTTCTCAACCTTGACTGAACTTTCAGCCCATAAATAATATTTGTTGCATGAATAAATGGTAATGCCAAATGAAATATTAATAAAGTTACATAATCCAAAAGGAAGAAATTTCTTATTTGTTGATTCATAGAAGAAACTACATGGATGGACTCGAGTTGACCCTGTTTGGAACAAAGGCCCCGCTGCCTCTGAGCAAAGACCCTCTGCTCAGGCCCGGGTCATGCACTTGGTCCTATGGCTCACAACCATCAGGGTGGTGACCTTGATAGTCCCACCTGAGTCACAAGGAAAAAAAAAAACATTTTCCCACCAAGATGAGCAGACAGCCTTCAAGGGGAAATGGACTGACAACTGTTATAACACAGTGAAATGAAGCACCAAGTTCATTGCAGGATAACATTTATTCATAAGGCAATTTTGTGCACGCTATATAATGTGTTCCTTGTGATGTTAGTCACTATGAAGTTGGTTTCCTCTTCAAGCCACCATCAAGCAAATTTCCATCTTCATTTTACAGAATCTTCTTTGACCTTCTGTGGCTTGTCCCCTCCCCACCCCATTTGACTCAAAGCTCCCTTGACCAGACACACATTTTTTTTTTTTTTTTACAATTCCAGATATTGCACTCTTCCTTTTACATATTACATATTTTTACTTATTATTGTCCTGGAGATGAGCACACTGCCCATATTTCTCCCCTGGCTCTTTAACTATCCTATCCTATCCTCATACAAAGGATATTCAATGAGATTCTCACTACATATTATCTGGTGTAATTCTCCTTACAACATTACTAAGTAATAGCAGAATCCCAGAAAAATGGCATCCCCTTGGCCAAAGACTGATGTATTCCTTAGCGCTACCCAGGTGTGCCATAGCCAAAGCTCCATTTACAGGTAAGGGAACTAGGACTTCCAGAGGTTCACTGTCTCACAAGAGGCTGTGCAACTGGTCACTGGCCATAAAAAACTTGGGCACTGGATGTCCTGACTCCTGATCTGCTCCTTTCACTGTCCCACACACATCTGCTCTGCTGCTCCACTAATGGAAGGTTAAGCAGAGTCTGAGAAGGTGGGGCTTTTGCCTTAGGCCCCTGTGGCCCTATGACCTAAGTCTGATCACTGTGGAGGTTTGTCCTCTGCTGCTCTGGATGCAGGTCATTGTCCTGATTTTCCTTACTGATCTTTCCTCCCTGTCAGGATATCCCAGCCCTGAGAGTTATTCTGGTCAAGTTATGTGTGGTTACCACAGCCTCAAGATATTTGAGTTCTCAGGATAGCTGGGGTAATTACCTGTGCCATGAAATTCACCATTTCTGCCCACCACAAAGACAGCTGGACTGCTTTGCTTTTTTTTTTTTTTTCGGTTCTGTATCTCTTTTATTTTTTTAATAATTTATTTATATATATTTCACATCATTTCAGTCCCCGGGGGTCACCCACCACCTCCCCTCCCTGCCTGCTCCAGCTGGTCCCTACTCTCCCCTTGTGTAGTTTCATTTGGTTGACCATATAGTAGTGAAACCATTTGGTTTCTGTCCCTTTCTATCTGGCTCGTTTCTGCTAGAATGATTTCTTCTAGGTACATCCAGGTTGGACTGCTTTACTCTTGGGCTAGTATTGAGGGAGGAAAGCAGGATACTTTAAACTGAGCCATTATACTAAAATTATTCTAAAATTAGAATCATTATGCAATGGACTTAACCTTCAATTTATAATCCTCTCTATCCCATTCTTCTTCAATCCTGTTGGTCCAGGATAGAATCCTGACAAGCTTTGCTTCTTCACCCACACACAATGCTGGGCTATGTCATGTGGGTTCTGTATTGGCTGTGGGAACAAGGCAGCGGAGAGGAGGACACAGCCTCTAGACTCACAGAATAACTGACTGAAAGCAGGGCTGGACAAATAAGTGGAATTACAATGCAGTGAGACTCTGTCTCGCCATGCTAGAATGCTGAGCCCAGGTAAAAAATGGGGTAAATTGCAATCACCCCAACCCCAGGGAACAGGGGAGACTTTACACAAGACCTCTAATCTTTCTCCTACTCATGAGCACCTATTACCTTTTTAAGTTTCTTTTTAAAAATTGACTGCACACACACATATTACATCATTGTCTACACTGAGGTTCTCATCTTAATCTCTTGTGTCCATCTGTACCCCAATATTACTCCCCTCCCCCTCTCTTGCTCTGTTTCCGTACTGCTAACAGTTAGTTTTAAACTTTCCTTGTCCTTTTGTTTGTTTGTTTCCCCTGTATCTTGCATATAGGTAGGACCACCAATATTTATCTTTCTGCCAAGCACATATTACTTACCAGACATTGTCCTGGATGTTACAGGGAGTGGACAGATCCTGTAACAGTTGCTCAATGGAGTTTTCAAATAAGCTAAGTCTGTCTTCTCCCATATCCTGCTGCTTTTATTTCCCAGCTGCCTAGAAACCCAGTTCTCTTTTTTGCCTCCTGGTTGTCCAAAATCCCTTGTTATTCCATCCTAGCCCACCTCTTCCTCCAGGAAGTGCGTTTGCTCTCAGAATTACCTCTAGTTTATGTCTGCCTACTCCCAAATCAAAACTCTTATTTTCTCAGGACATCTCAGATGGGTGCACTGAGATTTAAGCAGTTGACCTTACTGCCTTTACTTTCCATTGTGCATTGAATCATGACCTCCCACCCAACCCCTGAAAGGCTATACTGAAGTCCTCAACCCTGATACCTGCGAATAGGATCCTATTTCGAAAAGGGTCCCTGCAGATGTAATCAAGTTCAAATGAGCTTATACTGGATCAGGGTGGGCCCTAATTGTGTTAATGAGAAAAGGAAGATTTGAACAAAAAGAGATACTCAGGGAAAATGCCAAGAAAGAGGGAGAGATTTGGATTGATGTTGTGACAAGCTAAGAGGCAGCAAAGATTGTCAGTGATGACTAGAAACTAGAAGGAGGTAAGGATAATCCTTCCCTAGAGTTCTCAGAGGCCAATGACCCCTAACAGCTTGACTTGGGATCTGAAAATTTCTGTAATTGTGAGAGAATAAATTTCTGTTCTTTGGTTTTTTGTATGGTAACGCCAGGAAACAAATATATCCTGCTGAACATGTTTAATTGTAGAACAAATGAATGTCTAATTCAGGGAATTTCAGGTGGTACAGGTAACTTTCTCTGTGAATTACTCCCTCACCACAACCCTGGGTGATCATGGCAAGAATAAGCAATCCCAGCCGAGCACGGTGGCTCGGGCTCGTGCCCGTAAGCTTCAGCCTATGAAGCGGCCGGGGCTAGGGATCATGGTTTGAGTCCCGCCTGGGTCCTGTAGCGAGACCTAATTCCAAAAAAATAGCTGGGCGTGGTGGCGCGTGCCTGTAATCCCAGCTACCTGAGAAGCTGAGACTGGGGATTGCTTGAGTCTGTGGTACCCTGGGCAGCAGGAACCTGCGGTTCCACGGGCAAAAATAGCGAAACCTAGTCTCAAAAAAAAAAAAAAAAAAAAAAGAATAAGCAATCCCATCACAGATGCCCAGTCAGGGTAGAAGCTTGACTAAGGAACATGTGATACTGAGTCATAACAGTCAAGGGGAATGTCTCTTTCCATCGTCTGAATGAAGCTGCTTAGCGGTAGGCAAATAGGTGGTGTTGCTTGGCCTATAGAATTGGGTAGTGTTGGGACTGGAGTTAAAGTCATGTACAAATAAAGGTAGTGGGGAATCAGGGAATGTGAAACATCAGAGGACCCTGCCCTAAAGAGAGTACACGTCCAGTGCCTAGAGGCCCCAGACATAAGAGAGAGAAAATAACAACATTAGCCACCTTGGTCCCTGAGGGTGTCTCAGGCTCAACTCCAATCCCACTAAGGACTCTGCAGTAAACAACAGGTCTGAAAACCTTCCTGGTCTAGGAGTTCAGTAAGCCTTTTTTTTCCAGAATGATATTTAGGCATTTTCTGGAAGCATAGACACTACAAATACATTCAAAGTTGTGATACATGAATATAGAAGGTAGAGAGGGAAATCTTGTCATATCTATTATCAGAGTCAAGGTAGATATATCACCCAACCTGAGGACTGCTATTGCCATTTGGGTATATTTGGAAAATTTTTCCAGAGGAATAGGTATTTAAATGTATGATGGCAAGCAGGTGACCAAGACTCAAAATAGCAACCTATATGACAGAGCAGGTAAATTTCACTTCCTGCTCTTTGTCTCTGCCTCTCTCTGTGGTACATATACATGCCCACAGACATGAATTTGGCAAGCCTGACAAGTAAACTGTAAGGTGTAGATGGTGGGTTTCTAATCTAGACCATATTACTTATTGTTCCTAGACTTCTCATTACCTTATATTGGTGATTTGTGTACAAAATGAAGAGTCACCCACTTTTTAACTATGAAGTTTTTCATAGAGAGGCAATAAGAGAATGAATAAGACTTCCTAAGCTACTTCTGCCTTGTTCTGCAACCCTAAACATCTGGGAGGGTGGTTATAGTCAGAAAACTGAGGCTTCCTGAGGGCTGTGGATGTGGCCATAGAGGGGGTCGGAAGAGTTGATCTAATCCTACCTTTACACTAACTGGTAGTGTGACCTTGGACAAGTCGCTTCCTTTTATTTCTCCATTTATAAATGTAGGAAGTTGAAAAAATTCCTTTGAGCTAGTTATTTTTATCTTGTTAAAAATTTTATGGAGCTAAGATGAAATCTACCCTCTTAATAATTTTTAAGTGTACAATAATATTGTTGACTATAGGTACAAGGCTGTACAGCAGATTTTTACAGCTTGTTCATCTTGCTTAACTATGAGTAAGTTTTATGAATGTGTGAAAAGGACACTATCCTACCCCATTCCCCCAGGCGAAAGTCAGTCCCTGTGTTGTTTTTGTGACTCTTTTCCTGGTTAGCACTTACCATCATCCCTGCTTTTTTTATTGACTAATCTAGCTCTATTAATATTCATCTTCCTCAAAAGAAGGGAACTGCAGAAGAGCAGAGATTATGTGTTTCCCTTTTACTCATCTATTTTAACCTCTCCCTGGCCCTTACCGGGAGTTCCAGAAACATTTACTGCAAGAAGTAGTCCAGGTAAGGACTCATCTTCACCCCTGCCCAGCTGACTCAGTCCTGGGAAGCACTTGATTTTGACTGGTTTCTGAAAAATTGTGTGATAAACGTTTTGTTTTGACATTGAAATGTATATTAGCATTAGCTCTCCCCCAAAATGTCCTCGTCCTTTCCAGGACCATGGAAGAAAAACCAGCATCAAAAGTTCAATCAGAACAAAATCAGTTGCCACCCATACTTTGACATGGGTATTAACAAACTCTGATGAGGAATTCTTTTTTTAGACCAAAATTGTGAAATCAGCACATCTTCCAGTGATGTATGGACTTGATTTCCTTTTGTAAACCATTACGTCAGCTGTTCATTCATTGGTCTATTTATTTGGACAGTGTTTTTTCAGTCCTTGATGCATGCTGGACCTTATGTAAAGTTTGCAAGGGACATAAAGATGAGTGTGTGCCAGGAGCCCATAGCCAAATTCAGGAAAGAGGATATGCCTCAGAACTGCAAGGCTGATGGAGAAGTCTATTTTGGTGAACCCATTTGATCAAAGTCTGTCTTTTGCTACTAGATTGTAAGCACAGAAAATCAGGGAAGAGAACTTTCTGTCTTCTCAATATGGAATTGTCCAAGTGCTGGGGAGGTCAGGAAGCTCCAGAGGACCCAGCCGGGTCCTTCTTCCGAGGCCCCAAACCTCCGCGCCTGATCCCAATCTCCAGGCTCTCACTCTCACTCCACTCTCCACGCTCCTCTCCAAAATTGTGTCTCTACACTCCACCTCCCCTCTTTTTTTTTTATCCTTCTCCCTGCTTCCTATTCACCATCCCCCCTTGGTGTGTTACCTCCCTTTTCTCTCTGGGCCGGACTTCGACCTCAGGACCCTACATTACATAACCCCAGTCTGCCCTGGTTACTTTTAGAGTAACCACTTTACTCTCAAAGGGGGGAACTGGCCTCAGGCTAGTTTTAGTCTCTGTTTTTCAGATGCAGGTATCTGCAATGCCCATAATCGGAATTGGGTTCATCTTTGGGTCCCGGCTTCAGAATCTCCAGTGCTGAACATTGTGTGGCACATAGTAGAAGCTCAAGACATATCTGCAGAATGAGGGATATGATGCCATCTAAAAGAAAACTGTAAATGCAGTTGGAGTCAAAGAGAGAAAACTCAGCTGGAGAATTAACAGGATAGGAGTGACCAGAGACCACTGAGATAGTGCTTCCTGCTTCCAGTCCTACAAATGAAGAAACTGGTCTCAGAGCAGGGGGGGTGAACTGCCCAGGACCCATAAATGAGGTCCTATGGGTAGACCCTAATTCATTATCGCTAATGTTCTTATAAGAAAAGGAAATTAGGACAACAATACATACACGGAGGCAAGACCATGTGAAGACTTGGGGAGTAGAGAAATGTCCAGTCATCCACAGGCAAGGAGAGAAGCCCCAGCAGAAACACACCTGCCAACATCTTGATCTTATACTGCTAGTTCCCAGAATGGTGAGGATATACGTTTCCTTTAAGTCATTCAGTCTCTGGAACTTTGTTAGGACAGCCCTAAGCAAATAAATCCACACAGTGAGTGATGGTAAAGCTAGGACTAGAAGCTAGGCCTGCTCAGTTTCTGTTCTGAGTCCTTTATAGGCCACTGATCCACTCAGTGATCTCCCCACAGCCAACCACAGTGATCCGATGATCACTATGCAGGTGATGGTTGCTAAACCACATATAGCATCCATTATGCAATACACTTTTCTAAGTGCTTTGCATATGTTAGCTCATTACATTCTCTTGACAGCCCTGTGAGGTACTATTATTGTCCCTATTTACAGATGAGGAAACTGAAGCCAAAGAGATTGAGCAATTCACCTAAGAGCATACAGCTACACAGCTGGGACTGGGACCCACGCCTAGTCTGTTGGCTCTTACCCATCATGCTTTTCATTGTGGTGTGT
>PVHY01015671.1:0-35498 GCA_004024945.1 Uropsilus gracilis | reverse complement strand
AAGAAAGAAAGAAAGAAAGAAAGAAAGAAAGAAAGAAAGAAAGAAAGAAAGAAAGAAAGAAAGAAAGAAAGAAAGAAAAGAACGAACTACAATTACACAAAGGATATTTGGACTGAAGAGAAAGGGAGTGCATCGGTGACCCCCGGCAGGCCGCCATGTTCCAGCTTCACCGAGGGAAGAAGGGGTCCTCTCTCCAAACCGGTGCACGTGAAGGACAGAGGGCACTGCTGCTGGCTCAAAACTGAGGGTCGCAGCCTGACAGCCCCCCGAGGTCGCAGAGCCGACTCTGAGCAGGCATGGCCTTGGGAAGGTGCATCCTGGGGAAGACCGCTGCTCCGGTGGCCGCTGGCTCCATGACCCAGTAGCTGGCTAAGCATCTGATCTTCCTGGATATGGGATGGCACAGTCAAGGGGCAGTTTGCTAGGGAGCCTTGATAGGATCTGGGGATCATTCTTGGAGAGATAGGGTACCTGGGAGACCCTAGAGAGGTGGCCTGTGATAAGCTTGCCACTGGGCCCCCAGCTTGGGACTGG
Source organism: Uropsilus gracilis (assembly GCA_004024945.1). Lineage (NCBI taxonomy): Eukaryota > Metazoa > Chordata > Mammalia > Eulipotyphla > Talpidae > Uropsilus > Uropsilus gracilis. The sequence continues at coordinate 34,964 of PVHY01015671.1, read as the reverse complement.
GCCCTCCTGGGAAAGGTGGCCAAAGGAAGTGGATCTTTACAGTTACTTCCCTCAGGAAGGGAGGATTCACTTCTACCCTCTGACACCTGGACGCTTCTGCCCAGCTGAGTCAGGTGGCCTGGTGGGCCCAGTAGTACCTTTTGTAATACTGAGTCTATAGCCTGAGACACTGCCCCAGTCAGTTCTTTCCTCAGAAGGTCCAGCAAAGCCTGTGCTCCAGGAGGAAGGAAACCGGGTTCCCCAGACAGGTGCTCCGCCTCGGATACTACATGTTTCCCACCCCTGGAGAGGTCCCCCCTGGAACCTTGGCGGTGATCACTGTCCTGCACCCAGGGTCTAGACCCACAGCCGCTCCTCAGTGGGTGCTTCCCCTTCTCGGAGTCTCCTGGGCCCTGGGCTGTGTCCCTGGGCTCAGCAGCCTGCAGGATGTGCTCTTGCAGATGTCTTAGCTGTTGCCTTAGCAGGTGAAGCTGGTCTCTCACCCGAGGGCCCCCCTTCCTGCTGCTCTGGTCCCCAGCAGGAACTGGCTGCAGGCGGCCTTGCTGCACGGGAAGGCTCTGCTTCCTCTTCCGCTCCCGGACCCTCTCTGGGCAGTAGGGGCTGTTCCTGGCTCGGGCGCTGCCTGGCACCAAAAGGTGAGGGGCGAGGCACATGCCTTGGATGATGGTCTCCACTCTGGCCCTCTTTGCCTGGGTGTGTTCATCCCCAAACCAGTCTGGATCCACGAGGCTTGAGCTAGGGACCTGGCTCCAAGGAGAGGGAGAGTCTCTGCCTTGCTCTCGGGGGGATGGGCTTCCCCCACCTTCCCTGCAGGGTTCTGCCAGGCAGGACCCGGCTTGGGATGGAGGAGAAAGCAAGCCAGAGCTTGGGTCCATCGCCTGGCTCCTTGGGCACTTGCTCACAGCTCAGTGGGGCTGAGTGAGGCAACGCCTCCTAAGGTCCTCCGCTGGAGGTGCACCCAGAGTCAGCAGGGATCTTCTCTTCTGCTCTTAAGGGAACAAAAGCAGCAGCATCTGCAGAGGAAAGATGCAGACTCTGGGCCGTCAGGACTTATGAACTCCTCGGGCAGACCCTGAAATCAGAGAGAGAGGTGTGCGTGTGACCTTGTGTGCTTTAAACTTGAATGTGCAAAAGAATCACCTCTGGACCTTGTAAAAAAATGCAGATTGTGGATTCAGCAGGTGTGGGTGAGGGGCCTGGTTCCTGGGTGATGCTGTGCTACTGCCTGGAGACCACCCCTGAAAGAGGGTCCCAAGAGAGACCCTCCACAGAGCAGGTGCCTCTCCCGCTAGAGCACAGCAGCCAGAGCAGCAGCTGACGGCCTACCTGTCATGGACTTTGCTGCAAATGCCAAGAACTTCACCTCCACTATCTCACTGAATTCTCTCCACAGCTCTCTGACAGTTGTCACTCCTGTTTCATGGATAGGAAGCAGCCCAGAGAAGTTGAGATGCTACTGCCCTAAAGACATCCAGCTGGACTCAAACAAGATTTGTCTGGAAACAAAACAAGATTTGCCTGATTGAGAGCACCTTTCGTAGTGACTCCCTGCCAAGGCATCACCCGAGGCGCTTGTTATGAAAAGCAAATTCAATAGCTGCCAGACTTGGTAAATCTGAATCCCTCGGTGCTGGGGCAGGTGTAACATTGGAAGGTTTTTTTGAGAGCCACTGCTGTTTGCCCACGGTGGGGGTCTGCTCTTGGAAGAATCACATTATGCGCTCATCTTGCCACATGTATCCACTTGTTTAATCACCTTTGATACACCAGGCCTTCCTCTGAGGGCCTGGAGAAATGGCTGCGCATCCTGCCACCATGAAGCTGGCTAGCAAGGGAAGAAAGAATAAACAAATATATTTTTAAGTAGTGGTAATTGCTATGAAGATAAAGCACAATAGGGGTTGGATATTGGCATGAGGGTCTGGGAAGAAGAGGGAGTTATTTTAAGAAAGGCTGCCTACAGCTGCTGAACTCCTACAAAATACCGAAGAACACTGAACCTCAGGAGCCAGCCTTCTGATAGGGGCTAGAAGGAATTTTAGGTTTACGAAACATCTACACATGTGACTTCCTTACCTCTGACCTAGAGAGTCGGTTCCTGGGTGATGCTGTCGGTGTGATTCTGCCATCTTTACAAACAGGGAAATTGAGGCTCAGTGAGGCTGAGTGACTCTCAGGGATGAAGACTCCAAATCTTCTGACCCCAACCACATTTAAACTGTCTCTCCAGTAATGAAAGGACCTGCCTAAGAGACTACCAGCTAAGCTGAGTCATCCTTTTCTGGAAGAGATAAATAAAGGCTTGTCCTGTACAAAGCCCACTCTCCTTTGCTCCTTTTCTACAAATACTAGCTGGAAAACTTGCTTTCTCTTTCTGCTTTCCTCCTAAAGCTTTCTCTGGATTCTTGGTGTCAGGTGCTTATCCGCTGGCAGGCAGGTGGGGGTCTGGTCTGTAGACCTAATCGCAACCTCTCCCTGGGGCTCCTGCGTGATGGGCAGAGGCCCCAGATACGTGACCTGTGAGCAGCAGCAAGATCATGCCCATACCAAGGCAGACCGTGGGAGGCAGTGGGGGTAAATGCCACTGAAAGAAGACCTGTTTCCTGCATCAGGATGAGGTTTTTGCTTCAGTAACACTTTTGTAAATTACTAAAAAGAAAATTGTTGATATAAATGAAGGGATTTGTTATGCCAGGTCTATACCAACAGTTTGGATGGTTTACCACCTTTTTTTTTTTTTTTTTTTTTTTTTGAGACTAGGTCTCACTATGTTGCCCGGGGAATCCCCAGGCTCCCAGGTAGCTGGGATTACAGGCGCTTGCCACCGCACCTGGTTGCGTTTTTGAGACCAGGTCTCGCTATGTTGCGCAGGGTAGTCTCAAACCCGCGAACTCAAGCAACCCAAGCCTCTTGCCTTCCAGTGCTTGGATTATAGGTGCATGACACCATGCCCGGCTAGGTTTGCCACTTCTTATAAGAGAAGCATCTCTTGACTTCCTATGATCATTTGACAATGGAAATAAAGTGCTTGGATAGTATGACAAATTTACTTTAAATTCAGATCATATCCTCTGATAAGCATAGCTGCATCTTTAGCTTATGTATGCTAGTAGTAATAAACAGTGACCACTAAACTGAAAGAACCAATACTTTAACCAAGTGGCTGTGCAACAATAATATACAAACCAAATATTTGTATATCATTGTTATTGTATAATATTTGTATATTATATTATTGTGTATCTTCAGTTACATAGCTTCCAAAAAGAAGAAGGGGTTGGTTTTGGCTACTGTGCTTAGTGATTCTGTCTGCTTAAACCCAACATTTTCAAACTCAAATCCTGTAACTACACAGTATGCTTCACCACTCAGACTATCTTCCTGTTCAAGCCAGAAGCTGGGATGGGGATGGGGGTGGTCTCTGACTTCTGTGAACTCAATATTGATTTGGTCACTATGGCTGGTAAATTTATGGCAAAGATGGCTTTGAACTATACTCTGCTCTGCCTTTTCCATTACTTTCCTATTCAGGGCCTTATCATTTTTCACCTGAACAACCTTAATACCTCATCACTCATCCCCACCCTTTAGCCTCTCCTCACTCCAGTCTTTCTACATTCATTCATTCAAGAAACATTGGTTGTTGTTAATCACACACAAAATCCTTTGTTCATGCAAAGAGAGACAAATGCAACAACATACAAATCAGTAATGGAGGACCAGTAAATAGGGCCTCTTTGGGCATTGTGAAAACACTGGCCTTTACTTTGAGATAAATGAGGACCCACGGGAAAGTTGTAAGCAATATGATCTGACTTCGTTTTAAAAGGATCATTCTTTACTGGGGGGGGAGGTGGCAAGCCAAGATTGAAACAGGAAATGACTTAGGAGGCTGTTGCAATCATCTAGATGAAAGACTACAGAGGAGGCCATCGCAAGAACATAGATGCTAGAAACCTAGATGAGATTGATTGGATGGTAGCCATCAGCAGTTGTATGATATCCAGTATATATGTTGGTGCTGGAGTCAATGGGATTTACTAATGAATGGATGTGGAGTGCAAGAGAAAAAGAACCATTACTGATGCTTGGCCTGAGTAACAGGAAAGATGGCCAGGGCAGCAAAATGAGCAGGGTTGGGGGGAGGATGTTGGGAGCTCAGTTTGGAATGTGTTAGATTTGAAGTCACTTTTAGGCATCTAAATGGAAATGCTGAGAGGACAGCAGATAAATAAACCCAGGGTTCAATGGGGGAGAACTAGGTGAGAAATAGAAAGTTGAGGGCTGTCAGCATGTTGATGGATGAGCTCACCAAGGAATCAATGTCAAAAGAAGAGATAGGTCTAAGTTAACAATGGGGAGAGGCAAAGATGGAAGAAAAGAAGAAGGGGAAGTGGGGGAGAGGAGTGAGGAAGGGGGAGAGAGACAGAGAAAGAGAGAGAGAACCACTAACTTTGCCAAGTCTCTTTTGTGGGTTATTTAAGGTATTGTCTTTGTGTACCAGAAGGCATAACTACAGGGTAGGAGACGGAGCTCAGTGTGCCTTGTGAAACAACTAGCAGGAATGTCTTGAGGCCAAAAAACAGAGAATCTTTAACCAGGCACGGTGGCGCATGCCTGTAAGCTTCAGCCTATGAAGCAGCTGGGGCTAGGGATCACAGTTCGAGTCCAGAGATGTTTACACTCATCTTTTATAGGACGAACATGGAAACTCTGCATCTGGGCTGCTGAGAAACAGGATACAGAGCAGCTGCTCCTGGAGCCCTTTATCTGAGCACAGCGCAGAGCTGCAAGGTTTTCTGTTTGAAGATTAACTAGGAGCACTTTTATGTTCATGAATAGACGTGGCAATTGTCAAAGCCCTTTAAAAATAACCTTACCGCCCTTCTTAGATTATGAAAATAATATAGGATCATTTTACTTGCCAGATTTAGAAATGTATTAAGAGGAAAAGAAAGACACCTGTAGGCCAGGCACGGTGGTGCATGCCTGTAAATGGCAGCCTAGGAAGCTGCGGCCGGTGCCAGGGATTGCGGTTCGAGTCCCGCCAGGGGCAACGTAATGAGACCCAAAAAATATCTGGGCATGGTGGTGCCTACCTGTAATCCCAGCTACCTGGGAAGCTGAGGCTGGGGGTTGCTTAAGTCTGTGGTACCCCGGGCAACGTGAGCCTGTGGTTCCACGGGCAAAAGTAGCGAGACCTACTCTCAAAGAAAAAAAAGAAAAAAGAAAAGATGCCTGTAATGTTGCCTCTCAGAAAAAAAAATCACAGCTAACATTTTGGCATTCATTGTTGTTTTCCAGAACTTTTCTGTGTATACAGATATACTGATATAATATCTCAAGATTTTATGCATTTTTAATACGTGGTTGTAGACCTTCCTTGATTCAGCTGAATAAGTTGTTCTCTAAGCACCTGATTTAGACTGTTTGGTCTCATTACAGGTAAAGATTTCAGATCCCTCTGGATCTGAAATCCAGATCTATATGACCTCTGGATCTGAAATCCAGACCTATATGGAACAAACTCAACACAGAAAGATTTCATGTCAACGAATAGCAATTGAGCAATGTTGTAAAAGCTGATATTTCATTGTGTGAATGTACCAGAATGTATGTAATAAATTCTCTCTTTGTAGACAGATGTATTTTTATGCTATCACCACTATAGTCTTAGAAAAATATAGTATTGGGATAGAAAACTTGGACCTTGGAGTCAGACCTACTAAACCCTTAGAGCTAGTCACTAACTTTGTGACCTTTCATGTGTCAGTAAAATCAGTAAAATGGGAATAAGCACAAGCCACTGTTATCATAGGAAAGTTATGAGGAGCCAAGGAATTAATGTATGTTTTCAGAACATTTGCTGGTACACAGTTAAATGCAGATAAGAGGTAGCTATTGTTATTATGAGTGATATTGGAGGACACACTTCTTTATATGTCTTTGGAAATTTATTCCATTATTTCCTTAGGATTCACTTTTAAAAGTGAAAATTCTGTATCAAAAGCCAGGTATAGGCTTAACTTTTATACTTGTTGCCCAACTGCCTTCCAGAAATCAGATATACCAGGAATGTGCTTATTTGGAGTGAGGATGAAGGTCTGCGGAAGAACTTTTCAATTTTTTGCTGTTTGTACGTCTGTATTAATTGCAATGTTATAAAAATGTACTCATGCATTACTAGTATACTTATTTTTAAGCAGACAATTTATCCTCTGACCAACATATCTACAAAAGAACACACACTCTCATCTTCTTCAAGACTGGTTATTCTGTCTTAAAATTTTGCCAATATGATGGGTGAAAATATTATTTCATTATTTGCATTTTTTGATTACTTACTGATTCTCAGTAATCTTGCTCATTTTTCATATATTTTAGGTAATTATATAGTATAATATTGTGAAACTTAAACATGCTTATTATATGTAAAGTCAATAATTCTATCTGATGTAAAATCAAGAAAATGATGATTTTCTTGAGATTTCAGAGATTTATGTCAAAAACGATCATTCCAGCATTATTTATAAGACTAAAAACTAGCTAAATAAATGATAAAATACGGTATCACCTACATATTATGCAACTTAAAATCACCTTTAAGAAGAGTTTACAGAAAACTATTTTCTAATAAATGAATGAAAGAAAATGATATATTGAAAGCACAACTTACAGATGAGAAATAAATGCGTTAAATGTTAGCAGTAGTTCATGGGTGAGGAAACAATAGGTAATTTTTTTCCTCTATTTTATCCTTTTTCTTTTTATTTCTTTTCCATATTTTCAAGATGTAAGTTTTCACTTATGTAATTAAAAAACAGAACTTTGATATTTAAAAATTTACATTGAAGGAGAAAGCTATGCATATGTGAGAACAAGGAATGGGGGAAATCTATGTACTTTCTGCTCAATTTTGCTGTGAACCTAAAACTTTAAAAAAAAAAAAATGTCCAGTGATAAACAGGCTTGTGCTTTTTGTCACTGATTCTTAAATGTACATTTCTGGACTCCAAACAAAAAACTCCTTTGGGGAAGCAAATTTACCTACAAACAAGAGTACAAAAAAACAGGACTTCTAATACAACTGCAAAAAGGCACATAGGATTTCACAACTAGAAAGTGTCAAATGAGGGAGATGTTGAATTTCAAGTTGAGAATAGCTGTAAGCAAGAAGTTGTGCATTGTCTTTTTTCAGCTGAAGTATCAGAGGCTGTGGGCATGAGATGAAAAGACACAGCCAGTGTCTGTGGCATTCTCAACTGCACAGATCACCCCCAAGGCGGGAGCCCTTCCATGGCACCTCTGGGGAGATCTCCCCAAGCTCTGGCCAAGGGGACAAAGGGGAAAGGCAGCCATGGGGTCAACTGAGGTGAACCCAGCAGTTCATAGCCTATGGCTCCTTCTGTGTTGTGTCCATATTCAGGGAACAGCAAACACCTCTGACACACTCCAGCAGGGCCTCCAGGGCGTAAAAAGCAAGGTAGACTTGGGTACTCCTTTGGCAAAGGTAAAACCCCTAGATTCACTCCCATCACTCTCTTTAACATTCAGTCCACAGTTACACAAGAAGATTTATTTCCTTGATAAAGTTCCTGCCAGATTTGAGTTGTGAAAAGTTTCTCTTTGCAGGATTTTGTTTATTTCCTAGACTTGGTTGGAGGATACCTAGCAGATAACACCCACAATATGGTTGGAGAAAACTGGAGGAAAATGCCTGATGCTGAGACAGTCTCTCGTATGCAGATGTCACAGGTTCGAAGGGTCCACTACTGGTGATTCATGAAAGTGGTCACGGAATCACACATTTATGGATGAACACGTCTTTATCTGAAATGCAGTATTCCTGAACAGTCTTCCACCCAAGTACTAGGCAGGCTCGGCAAATATTAGCAGCCCATGAAAGACTTATTCAGGGCGCAGATCTCAAGATCACAGAGCATTTTTATGCTTTATACATTTGTCTTCATGCACATCTCTAGTTCATTCCCTAAGGTGAGGTTACTGCCCCCCAGGCTCCGTTCCCTCAACTCCCCATGTAGCTGTGAGCTGAAGGGGGCTCCTTCCAGCTCTGCTCCAGCCCCGAGCAGCTCTTCCGATTCAGTGGCTGATGATGGAAATGTGGAAAGGAGCTCAGCGTGGAGACTCAGACCACACAACCCTTTCCACCGACAGACAGACATATAACCAAGTCACAGTCCTGCTGTTCTGCCTACTGAACCATGCTGGTGCCCTCAAACTGGGACCTGGCTTAGACTTGCTAGCTCTTGTGCAACCTTATGAACTTAACTTTGCCTCTTGCCATCTCAGTATCTCCATCTGTAAAATGGGTTGCTAAAAGTAAAATGGGTTGCTACCATCTAAAAAAATGGTAGCATTTCATGGGGAACTTCCTTTCATTGTAGCTTCCTGTCCCCTCCCCCAGAACAGGATGGGGGAACCCCTGAAGTCAAGGGGCTTCAGAGTGGAAGGGACTTAGGAATCAGCTGGTAGAGTGAGTGGGTCCCAGATTTCTAGATTTTAACCACGGATAAAAAAAAAAAGAAAAAAAAAACTGGGCCGACTTGAGTGTCACTGACATTTTATTTGCTGGTAAGGACACAAAAAATAAGTATACAAAAAAAAAAAAGACTACCATCTACTATATCTACTATCATGTTTACTTTATAAAATAAATTAATTTCAACCATCTTGTTGAAATGAGAAAGGTAAAGGACACAGTGTTCAAATCACCTTTGGAAGAAGCTCTTTAAATTCGACTTTTCTGAAAACATCACAGACCAGTGTTAGGCCCTGTGATCTTCATAAATCCCGGGTTGCCTGGCTTTATGGATGAGGCAACAGAAGCCCAGAGAAGTGAAGGGATCAGCTCAAGGTCACATAGCTGTAGCAGATCCCCACTGTTCTCTAGGAAAACATCCCTGAACACCAAAGATCCTTTCATGCGGCGGAGACAAGTGTGCTGATCTGGGAGTTAGGTGGTCTGGACTTGACTCCCAGTCATTCCCCCTCATCACACGTTCAGCCTTTTCTGCTCAGCCTTTTCTAAAATGGGAGTCTCAAAAGTGCCCTGGAGATGCATGCTGGGCACTGAGGACTGAGGAGGGAATCTCCAAGTCTATGATTTATTTGAAAGTACTTTAGAAAACAAAAATAGATCAAGCAAATACAGAACCAGTTATTAGAATTACATGGTAGATGTTGTTACGCAAGTCTCTACCTTTTTACACGAACATCTCTACAGTTAACATTCCATCATAAAAATCAACAAATCAGCAAAGAAGTGCTCTGGGAAGGTAAATGGAAGGAAGGAGCTACTCACGACAGGAGACGCCCTCTGGGAGGCCAGAGCCTGGGGCTGTGTGTCCAGGTGGTCCTGCCACCCCAGGAGATGGAGCAGCTCACTGTCCACCAACCTTGGGCAGACAGAAGCAAGGTCAGGAAATGATTTTGGTTTCCCTTCTTCCTCTCCAGGAGGCCTGGTGCTCGTGGCTGTGTGGGGAGGCTCTCCCACCCTTTCTCAGTGCAAGGTACCTTCTGACAAGAGTCAGCCCTGCTGCAGCCGCTGACACTGAGCATGGTGGGGGTTGCCTTGTGCAGCCAACCAGCATGGGGGGACTTATGAATATGCAGATAGGGGCCAGAGCTGGTTGGCTCCCCCCCCCTGACTTCCACCATCTCCCACCTTTACCCCAACTCAGATGCCCAGAAAGACCAAGTCAGAGAGAACCTTCCTGAAATGCCATATTTTCTGTTCCTGCCTAAGGCCACAGGGTCGGTTGACAATGTGAGGACTGAGTTACCCAGCTTCTCCCATTGCACTGGCCTCCAGCTGGGCACTCCTGCCTTTCAAATTCCTTAGAGAGGCAGCTTCTGTGTGAACTTTTTTTTTTTTTTTTTTTTTTGAGACTAGGTCTCGCTATTTTTGCGCATGGAACCGCAAGTTCACATTGCCTGGGGTACCACGGACTCAAGCGATCCCCAGCCTCAGCTTCCCAGGTAGCTAGGATTAAAGGCGTGCACCACCATGCCCAGCTATTTTTTGGGACCAGGTTTCGCTGTGTTGCCCTGAGTGGGATTCGAACCGCCATCCCTAGCCCCAGCTGCTTCATAGGCTGAAGCTTACAGGCATGAGCCACCATGCCTGGCTTCTGTGTGAACTCCTTATGCCCTGTCCCTTTCCAGAAAGGAGAGACTTCGACTTCGTGACTTCACCCTCCAGGAACTCTGGCCACTGTTGGGGGTTGTTTGCTGGACCAAAAGCCAGAGCTGGGGAGACTTCACTGCCCAAATCCACCTATACCCATACCACTGTAGTTTCACCATCTTTTCCTCCCTAGTTTGGGAAGTACAGTGAATATTGTGAAGTATAGCATGAAAATCTAATGAATTACAGCTCAACTCAACATGAATAAATCCTCAAAACATAATGTTGAGTGAAAGAAGTAAGTCAAGAATGATACAATCATTAATTCCATTTGTACTACATTTTAAAATAGGCTAAACAGTATTTGGATTTTTGCTGTGAATTCATCTGTCTATTATTCTTCATAGACACATAGGTGAAACCTAGGTGTCAAGAATAATTCAATGTGACTACAGGGAACAGTCTCTCTTTTAAGGAGCCCCAAGGTGAAGGTTAAGCTTTTGTCCCATCTGTCATCTGGTCAATAGCATTTATAAGGAAACAAAACAGGATGAGTGTAAGATTCAGACCACATGTGACTACTGGGAGATTTAAGGTAAGGGAAAGGAATGTTATATGTATTATTAAAGGTGAGCTACCTACTCTGTGATGTTTTTCATTAGCTAAGCCATTAATCCTTTCTAAAAACATTTTCTTTTTAAACAATTTGAAAGTAAATACAGTTTCTCCTCAATTTAAAAAATAAGCAAAACCAGAATATACACATATAGGATATGTGTGTTGAATCACAACAAGAGTGAGGGACTAGTCAATATATAATTCAGTGTAGTGGTGGTTAATTCAAGGAGGATCCACAATAAGGCCACATCAGATTTCCCTATTTTTTAAGCTGGGTGGTGAGTGTGGGTATTCATTTTCTTTAATCCATACAGATATGCTTCGATACCCTTTTGAATATGCATTTTATCATAAAAATATTTTTAAAAAATCTCTTTTGAATCTGCCATACATACAAGTTTGTGCACTTCTATTCATAAACTCCTGTCCTGGTTGATGATGCCTGTGCCTTGGGAAGCTTTAAGGACAGACAAGGATTGAGCTTATTGGGTTTGCACCTTGGACTCTATGGTGACTCTCAAGGAAATAAGTTTCAACCTTCATCCTCTAAGAGCAAATATGCAAGCACCCAGGCATGAGAGAGGGAAAGAGGGAGACAGAGAGAGAGAAAGAAAGAGAAAGAGAGGTTGGTGCCTCAGTTCAAAACACCTGAAATTAACTTCGGTGATTCCTTAAACTCCAGAAGTATTTGCCATGTATATCATCCAGGGTTGAGTTTCTGTATCTTAGATAAGACTCTCAAAAGTTAATTATTTAAAACTGAAAAAATGAAGTAGTTATTTAAAAAATATCAAATCCCTGCATGTGATTGCCACAAATCCTGGTCATTGTTTTTAGACTCTTTAGCTGTGTTTATCAGAGTCATAGCATGGCAGTATTTAGTCATTTCATGCTTATATTTACTGAGTACCAAAGAGTATCAGGCTCTGTGTTCTGTGCAGGGGACTCAGGAAGATAGAGTCATCATTTTTCTCCTGCTGCTTTACCCTGTAGAGGTGACAGAAAAGTAAATAGGATATGACGCATGCAACACAGACAGTTTTGGAAGCACAGAAAAGATGTCTGTTAACTCTGCTAGAAAAGATTAAGAAGGAATTTGAAAGAGACCTAGAAGAAGATTAGGAATCTCTAGGCAAAAGTTAGGAACAGTCACAGAAAAAAAAACATGGAGTGAAAAAGCACATCAAGGTTATGGCCAGTGGTGCCAGAGGGCTGAAGCTCAGCACAGGTGTACATGGGGGAAGGTTCTCAACCAGGTTCAAGAGCCTGGTTGTTAATGGTTGGACTTTAATCTACCAACAGGGAGAAGCAATTGAAAGACTTTAAGCAAGGGAGTGCTAGGACTAGATTTGCTTCACAGAAGGCTCTTTGACACAGGTGTGGAGAATGGCTTAGAGAAAGTGAATGTAGAGGCCCAGGTTTGTTTGGGAAACTTTAAAAATAATCCAGGTGAAGGATGGGAAGGATATGATGACAACAGTAGTAGGGAAGGATGATTTATTCTATTTCTAGTTAGGGCTTCTGTTCATCCTTCTAGAATTAGTGAAAGTGCTTTCGGAGTTTGGGTGAGCGAAGGCACCAAATTGAAGTCCTGATGATTAGGCAAGATGAACTCAGGTAAAGAAATCAACAGCTAAAAAAGCAATACCAAGTCATCCGTCCATCCATCCGTCCGTCCATCCATCCATCCTTAATTCTGTCAGAAGTTTATAGAAAACCCAACCTGTATCTCCAGGGCACTTTTGAGACTCTCCCATTTTAGAAAAGCAGAAAAGGCTGAGTGTGTGACTAGGCGGAATGACTGGGAGTCAAGTCCAGACCACCTAAATTCCAGATCAGCACACTTATCTCAGCCTCGTGTAGAAGTCTGAGGACTGAGGAGGAAAAGAGACCAAATCAGGGAGGAGATTCTATGTGCTTTCACTTTGAAGGTAGAGTAATGGATGAAACAGTGTGAAATGGCATAAAAGCAGAATGGCATGCCCACAGCAGGGAGGTCAAATTCAGCTCACGAATACTTAACGCACACCCTGCCTATCCCACTCTCTGTTGTAAGTGTAGGGGATACAGCAGTGAATAAGAGAAAGTTCCTAATCTCATGGAGATTCTATTACAAGGATAGTGACAGTCTGCACTGAACATATGATGAACAATCAGCTTGGCCAGAGAGAGTAGGGACTACTACTACGGAAAGTGGGATGTCGTTACAGAAGTAAGGCTACCTGATGAAGAGCTGCGACTAGTAAACGGGCAATAGAAGCTCTTTAGAGGTTCCTTGGGACTGTTTCTTCACTTGGGTGTTAAGGAGACAGGGGAGTAACTGTCGCCTATCAAAGAGGCTCCCAGAGGCAATTTCACCAGCCCAAGGTCCCACAAAAGGAAGACTTGTCCGCCAAGATCGGAGTTCAAAGCTGATGCTCGCTTTCTGCTCTTGCCCCGTAGTACCGTGGAATGGCGTGGGGCCCCCGCGGTCCCACCAGAGAAGGGTGCCAGGCTTAGAGTCAGCTCTACGGCAAGGTCGGGGAGAGCCGGACCCTGGGGGGCACTTGATCGCCCGACTGTTGAAGGCACCTTCGGGAGGGCCAGGCCGAGGCTGACCCGCAGGCCAGGTACCCAACGCGTGGCAGAGTAACCGCAACTCCACGCCGCGGGTCGGCCACCCCACCAGCTCACCCCTCGCCAATGGTTCGCTCCCGGCACCCCTCCCCGCACGGCAGGTGCCGCGGCCCGCTCCACTTCCGGCTGCTGCCGGGCCCTATATCCGGTGTCCGCCCGCCCTCAGCTCCGCTGCTCTGCCGCCGCCGCCGAGATGCTGTCCCGGTCCCGTTGCCTGTCCCGGGCATTCAGCCGCTCGCTCTCCGCGTTCCAGAAGGTATGACCCGGCCTGGCCTGGGCCTGGGCGTGAGAAACCCGCCGGCGGTCAGACGGGCGCCTGCGGGCAGGGGCGCGGCACGCTGGCCAGGCCGAACACCAAGGGCACCGGGACGCGGAGGCCGCCGGCTTGGCGGGCCGGGCCCGCTGTGGCCCCCAGGCCGTCCTGCCCAGCCCAGCGGCCCTTGGCTTGCCCGAGGCAGCCGGCGCACCGTCCCCTCTTGGACTCCACCCTCAGCTCCCGAGCTGAGGAGCCGCCCAGAGCCGCGCCCGCGCGACCAGAGACTCCGAATTTGGGAGGAGGCGCCGGGAGTCCCCGCCGGCATCCCTCTCCGGGATCCCTCTCCTCTTAGTCAGTTGGTCTCAGTCCGGTCGGGAAGTTGAGATAGTTGAGCCGACCCGTTGTGCTGATTGTTGGGATTGCGAGCTCTGGCTGTTAGATTTGTCTTTCGGAGTCATGCGGTGTATCTGTCACCAGCGCCGGGACGGCTTTGAGTCTGTACTTAAAAGAGCTGTTTCTTCCCTCTTCACCTTGGGTGACGTCGATAATGTCTTCTTTCTCAACAGGGGAACTGCCCTCTAGGGAGACGTTCCCTGCCTGGTAAGTTCTGCCCTTGCGGTCACCTAAAATGCTTTCCTCCTGGGCAGAGCAGAATGTGAGGAAATGGGGTTGCCTGTGTTTCTCAGATAGTGAAACCCAATAGTACTTAGTACTGGCAGCTATCATTTTTTCATTTAGCACATAGTTACTTAGTTTCTTTGGTGCGTCAGGCTCTGTGCTAGACACTCACTAGGACTACAGCAGCTAGTAATTCTTACCCTCAGGAGCAGTGAAAAAGACAAAGGGTAAGTTTTAAGGAGCAAATGAAGGTGGCAATTGAAGCCTCTTTAGTAGGTGATACTAGAGTTGTGACCTGGACGATATGGCAGAGGCCAACCAGTGAAGAGCAGAAGGAACGCGAGGAGCATGTACAAAGTCCCCAAGGAAGGAAGGAGTTTGGCAGTGTTTCAGAAGTGGTCAAAAGGTGATTTGGCCAGAACCTTTTGGTTAAGGAAGATAGTGGCATTTGTTAGAAGTTGTGTAGAGATTATTCGGGAAAGTTTTATTTCTGTAATTTCTTTTACAAGCCTGGCTAAATATTTGTTGAATGTATCAATCTTAATTGTGGGTTTTTTGCATGCCAGGCATTATTCTAAATGCTTTCTGTATTATTCTAAATGCTTTCTGTATATTTTCAAAATAATCATCAAAAACCGGAGGGGTATTCTCTTTATTTTACAAATGCATACTACAAAGCTGAGAGGTCAAATGCCTTGGCCAAGGTCATTCAGCCAACTATTGGTCAAGCCAGGTCTACCTGACCCCTCAGCTTGTTATCATTTACTTGTGTACTCAACAGATCGTTTATTGAGGTCTTACACATACTAAGCACTGTGCTCTGTGACCTAGATACTGATGGTGTCTACCCTCAGGATTCTTATGGGCTAGTTGGAGAGACACCAAATATGCATTTATGTATGCATAAGGACTTAATTACATCCTGATTACTATTACAGAGAAGTGCAAACTGTAAAGAGGTTGCGTTGATATATACAGCTTAGCTGAGGAGGGTGGAGAACGCTTTGGGAAAAGACTTCCCTGAAAAAGTGACTCTAAGCCAGGTCTTGACTATATCAGAGTTGACCAAGAAAATAATATTTCAGGCAAAGGGAAATCCTTGTGCAGGAAGGGAATTGACTGGGTAGAGGACTGGAAAGGAAGCCTGTCTGCTGGGCAGATAGAGCTGGACACACAGGCTATGTGTGTATATAACTATCTGTGTATAGTTTAGTTATCACAAGACTCAAGAAAACATAGGTATCTAGTACAGTGTTTATGTATAATGTACCCTCAACAAGAAGTTCTTTTTTATTAGAATCCTCAAAGGTATCAGCTAGCTTTTTCTCCACTTTAAAATGACTGACAGGACAGTAGAGAATACCTCACAGTTGGGGTTTGCATTGTGTCTCAGGACTTTACCTTGGGCTAGTCACTTAACCTTTGCGAGCCCTACTAGTCTATGAAATAGGAATAATGGCACATGATTGCACCACTTGAGGGAGTTGTGAGACATAAAATCAAAATGAGGTCATTTTGTGAAATGTGAAAGCTTTTTATAAACCTTAAGGCATTGTGCAGATGAAACTTGCTGGAGGATGAACTCTAAGTTGAACTTGACAGTTTCAAAAATCAGTTTGTGCTGCTGACTGATTTGTACAGCAGGGTCGTCGGCTGCTGGTTGTAGAGGTGACTTGCTTGACTCTGAAACCTGGGGATACTGAGGAACTGGGCACAGTTGCCCATAAGACATATGAGAGACTATAGATTCAGGTGAGATAGTGGTAGTATTAAGTCATTAGTTGGGGAGGTGCTGTTATCTATGATAAAGACAGTGGGACAAAATGGACCCCTTACCTTATGATTATAGTGGAAGACTTCAGGAAGGTCTTGGGAAGACAATAAAATGAAAGGAGGGATGATTTGCTCAGTTATGGGGTGAGCTGGAGACGTGTGACCTTAAGTTGCCCAGTCTTTGCTACAAGGGTTTAGGCAGTAAGATTTCCTGCCCAGTGCATTAAAGTAACCAGGGAAACAAACCCAGATTAAACATCCTCTCCCCACTTCCCTGAATAGGACATGTGTAGTCACAGGATACGCCATCTTCTGTCTTTCCAAGCTCAGTTGTATTTGAACACCTGGGGAGTATAGAGACATTTTATTAATAGAACTTATTAGGAATAATGATGAAAATTTATGCATTTTACAATAAGATTCTAAAACTTCTTCAAACTGTCTTCAAAATTCTCCCCTTCCTCAAATACATACCCACACTTAACTCCACATATCTGTTGCTCTATGGCCTTGTAGTTACTTTAGTTGAAAAGTTTGAAATGTAGAACTGTGTGATAAAGATTATATTGTAGTCTGTAGTTACTCCTGATCTATCTCAAAGTTAGGAGGTGAACAGATTTCTTTTCCATTCCTAACAGGTGTCCTGTATTCAAGATAAGGGTTGTTAGTTAAGAGTTATTTTATTTCTTGCAGGTGTCTCCTTATGTCAGGGACCAAGTTACCCTGACAACAGGAAGATTGTGTAAGTATCACTGGGGAGCACAGATACTTGGCCGTGGGGTATTTAATATATCAGTTCTTAATCATCTAATTTCTCTGGCTTCCAGGCCTGAAATCAAAGCGGTTATGTTGAGTTCGTAGTCCTAACCCAGATGTTAATGTTATATGTGATTTATTTGCGCTTTAACCTGTAGTGCACGCCTGTCCTCAGGTGTTTGTAATGAAAGAGTATAGATTACAATGAAGGTGAACTTGGAACCTTTTTTTGGGGTATAGAAGGAAGTTCTTCTAAACATTTTGTTTGGATGCTAGTGCACTGAAGAACTAGAGATTACATTAACTGTGGAGATTGAAGAGATTACATTAACTGTGGAGATTGAGAGCATCCTCATTTTAGGAACTGTGAACACAGTCTCTTTGGTTGAGTACAGGGACTTTGACTGGGTCATAGGGATGCTATTATTGCATCCTGCAAAGTTTGGAGAAAGGCTGCCTACATGTTTCCTATGCATTTTCTGGATTCTGGTTAAAAGGCTGCTTTCTGATTGCTTGTTGAACAGCTATCTAATTTCTCTACAGGAGAATCTTTAAAATGGAAATTCAGGAGATTAGCTCCATTGTGCATCACAGTGGGATGTTTAAGTTGTAAACAATTTTAAAATGTTTAAATTGTAAATGAGAAAATGGTGCACTAAGTACTTGAAGTACAAATTTCTCTTGTTTTTGGAGGTCAGTTTCACAATCTTAAGTCTTTGAACTGTGTGTCCCTTTTTAATCTAACAATTGCACTTCTAAGAATCTATACTGAAGAATTCCTGGTGTGCTCATATGGCTCAATGGTCAAACAATAGGGAGTTGGTTAAGCTATGTTATATTAACATGATCCCACTGATAGGAAAAAATGATTTCATTCACTACTGTACAGTGTATATATACTTTTTTGGCTGTTTTCAAATATTCTGTGAACCTTTGATATCTTCATAATTTAATAAATATTTTAGAGATTTAGTGTGTGCTGCTTATCTGCAACTAAGTGAAATTTAGAGCAACTACAAATCTGTATGATAAATACAGCAAGCAACTATTTGACAGTGCATCATTTTTTAAAACCTCAGCTTTAGGGGTGTGGGATATCTTCCTAATCTAATAATCTATCTTTATGTGGTATATTGTTCTCTTCCCCCCCCCCACCCCCAGTAAATAAGGTGCCACCTTTATTTTTAAAATCTTTGATTGCAAAGCTATCTTAAGTTTAATGTTTTTATTAATAGGTTATGTATGTGTCTCAGAAGTAAAAAGAATGTCCATAAGAGGACTTTATCTTTGTTCTCTAGTACCACGAAGTTTCTCTTCTAGAGACAATCAGTGTGTCAGGCTTTTGGGTATCTTCAACAGAGTAATTTCTGCATTTACACATTACCCATTTGTTCTTGCCCAAGACAGGAACTTATACATGCTTATACACTTTATGCAGGACACTTTGTATCTTGTGTGTTATTTTTAAGAGCATTGTCCACCACCACCCCCATTCTGTATAGACCTGTATAGTTATTTTGACATTATGAAAATAAAAATTGTATCAAAGGCAGCTTAAGTCGGTATTACTTTTCTATTATAGAAGTGCTTGTTATAAAATATCCAAACATTCCTGAAGTATAAGTGAAATTCTCTATCAGTCCAGATCATTCTCCCAAATTGTGTATGTACACACAGGAAATCATACATATTTCTATAGTCCCACTTCCCAGAGGTAATAGTTTGGTACATACAAGGTGAGATTCTTCATTTTACATTATAGTGTCATATCAGAAAATACCTTGTCTGTTTTTTTTTTTTTTTTTTTTTTAGACTAGGTCTCGCCATTTTTGCCTGTGGAATCACAGGCTCAAGCAATCCCCAGCCTCAGCTTCCCAGGTAGCTGGGATTACAGGCATGCACCACCACACCAGGCTAATTTTTTTGGAACTAGGTCTTGCTACGTGCCCCCTGCAGGACTCAAACCATGATCCCTGGGCATGACTTCCTAGGCTGCTGTTTATAGGCATGTGCCACCATGACCAACCTTGTCTTTTTGAGGTTTTCCTTTTGAATGAGTCCAGACTAGACTGCTGCACAGCCTCCTAGTAACAGAACAAGCTAGAGGTGCCAAATAAGGGTTTTGTTTTTTTTTTTTAGTCATATAACTGCTTGTTTTACTTTCAAGGTAACTGTCTCAGCTTGTTGCCTTATCTGATCTACATCTTGAATCTTGTGGACAGAAATTCCTTTGTCTATGAGATGATGGCATGTACCCAAAGGCACAGAATTTATCTTATTTGGACTTAGTTCAGAAAAAAACCTAGTCAGGAAGCTAAGTCCTTTTGATGGTAGTGCACAGGGGCTAGGATGTTGTTCTTTCTCTAAAGAACAAAATGTAAGTGTGTTTTACTGCTGCCGTTTCTCAGCAGCATAGGGACTGGACTCGCCTGAGGAGCTCACCACTTAAGGCCCCCACTTCATCCAGACCCTGCTCTGGACCTGCTGAGTCAGAATCTCTGGAGATGGGACCTAGGCATATTTTCTTTGAAAAAGTCCCTCTGCTGGTGATGCTGATGGGCACCAAGTCAAGAATCACTGACTTAAAGGGAAGGTGATCCACAGTGCCTTATCCAGACTAAAATATGAGTGGTTCATCTGCCAAAGGATTTACTGTTTATGTTGCCTTTTTTTTTTTTTTAGCATTAACAACAGCAGTGTCTTCACTCTTCGTTTCTTCAGAACTACAGCTGTGTGCAGTAAGTACCTGCCTTCTGGGGGATGATGTTTTAGTGGGAAGAGCAACAAGAAAACTAAAAAGGAAAGCTATGATTTGTGATTTTCTTCTTTGCTCTTTTTCTAGAGGATGATGTGGTTACAGTCAAAACTCCAGCATTTGCAGAATCTGTCACAGAGGGGGATGTTAGGTGGGAGAAAGGTAAGGTTTAGTACACTTACTTCTGAAGTGATGAAAGTCAACGAAACCTATGGCCTTACTATTTTCTTTATATACAGTGTACTGTCCTCTGACTCTGTAGCCAAAGGTTTTTGTGACTGCTAAAGGTTCTCAGCTTTTGACTGTCTTTTCAGCGGTTGGAGACACAGTTGCAGAAGATGAAGTGGTTTGTGAGATTGAAACTGACAAGGTAGGCTTGTCCTATGTTAGTGCCAATTTTTCATGTTCTCTCTTTGGTTTTTTAACTTAATGAAAAACAGGTACTTACCTGTTTAAAGATAATACTTATCTTTAAATATTTCACTTGAGTTATAAAAGTATTGAAATAGCTCATTACAAGGAAATGAAAATCTTTAAAAGTTAAGTTTTAGCTCTAACAATATGTAGATGTATCTTAGTAGCTTTTGTTCTATGACTGTAGTTTTCTTTTGATACATGAATTGTTTCCAGTTGTTTTTTTATCTCACTTGAAGACATATTAACTGAATATTACTTTAGGGTTCCTGAAGAAGGGCAGAGTAAATCTTCACAATAGTACTGAGTTGTCATTACTCTTGTTTGCAAATGTGCATTGATGTTCTGTATGCAGAGTATCTCACTGTATGCCGAGTATTTCATATCTATCTTGTAATTCTTATGATTTGCATTTAAGATTCTATACACTTTTCTCATGCTGAGTAAAAAAAATGGACTTTTTATCGACTTTCTCTTCCAGACATCTGTGCAGGTGCCATCACCTGCAAATGGTGTGATTGAGGCTCTTTTGGTACCTGATGGAGGAAAAGTAGAAGGAGGCACTCCTCTTTTCACACTCAGGAAAACTGGCGGTAAAGAAGTTCTCCTGGTTGTCAAGGTCTCCAGTGTTCAGAATTGGGGCTAAGCACAGTGTGCTAATTCCTTGATATCTCAAAGACTATTTGGTATACCAGCTGCCCTTACTTAAGAGAATATGAGATGGGGGTGACATTTATACTGTGTATATTAGGTGTCAAGTTGTTCAGGATAAGGGTAGTAAACCTTTAAAACTCTGTTCTTTCAATATGTTTCTTATACTGGACCTTTTCTTAAAACTGTAATAGAAATGGAAGAAGATTCTAGGCAGAATCACATGGGGTTTTAGAAATAATACAAAACACCTAGACTCCATGTCCCAAGAATTCTGATATCTGGTTATCTGAGTTTAATGTTTTCCAAGTGATTCTGGTAGAGTCATTGTTTTAAAGTAAGAAGAAGCAATAATTCTATTACAGAGAATTTAATGTAGGTTTTTCACATTTGTTTCCTCATCACATTTTTAGGGTGCGTAGTTACTTCTCTTGGGAAGAAATGAAAATAAGAAAGTGAATTTATATTGATCTTATAAGCAATATTAGAGAGAAGAAAATCTGACTTACCTGATTTTGGTTAAACAGTCTAACTGTAAAGTTGATTTGTCATTGTTGAAATAAATTGAAGTCAATTGTAACAATGTCACCATAACTTGAAGTGTTACTTTTATATGTGTGTTTCAACATATTTAAATTGCCCGGGTTTCTTTTACTTGGAATTTACATTTCCATAGGTCTAGTGGGTAACTTTGAAAGTACTTGCTCAATTTAACGACTAATAGATATTTGTGAATTCAGCAAGGCAGCACTTATAGGACCCCTGGAGGCCTTGGGGAATAGAAGAATAATGGCCTTATATCACTGTGTATATCTCATGGTGACGTATATATAGCAAATAGCCAGTAAGCATTTATTTTGACTAGAGGTGCAACTTTTGCTGTTAAACTCTGTATTAGTTGCTTTCCATTCCAGACAGTGTAAATGCAATCTTTTTCTTGTTTTTTAGCTGCTCCTGCTAAGGCCAAGCCAGCCGAAGCACCTGCTGCTGCACCCCCAAAACCAGAGCCTACACCGGCAGCAGCTCCTCCACCCCCTGCAGTAACCATTCCCACTCAGATGCCACCGGTGCCCTCACCCTCACAACCCCCTGCTAGCAAACCGGGTAAGTCTCTGCTTCCCACGTATCTTTATGTGGGAGAAGAGCATCTCATCTAATGTCATGTTCCCTCACAGGGCAAAGTCTGAGACTAATCATGTCTCTGAACAGGCTTAGTTGGCCGTTTAGTAGAAGGAACGCTAGACTTTGTATCAGAAGACCTGGGTTTGCACTCAGGCTTTCTGTTTACAGCTGTGCTGCTTAAGCCTGATAATCTGTTTTAACAGATTATTTATTTATAAACTGGGACTAGTACTAATACACCTCAGAATTGTTTGATGATGAAGTGGCAGTATGGTGTGAAAGCTCTGGCAGGTATTCAGTAAATGTTTTTCTTGTTTTCTGTATTCTTACTCTCTTCATTTTCAGTCTCTGCAGTAAAACCCACTGCTGCCCCTTCAGTAGCTGAGCTGGGAATTGGCAAAGGTCTGCGTTCAGAGCATCGGGTAAGCCTCTGACGACTACCACTTACAGAAAGTCAGAGGGCCAGTGTTGGGGTTCATGAACTGTAGGTATGGTAGTTCCTACCTACTGGCAGCTCCTTCCCCTGGTCTTGACAAGGAGCTGAGTTGAAGAAGTGACTTCTTCACTGTCACATAACTGTGAAAGGCTAAGTAGGACTAAATCTTGAGGTCTTCTGAACATTTTTCCAGTGGTTTTTCCCACCATACCTTGTTACCACTGCAGTGCCTCATTTGCAGGGGATGGTAACTTAGTAACACACCCCTAGCTCCCACAAGAACACACTTCAGAGAAGTGGTTTGGTGAGCTCTAGTCCCATACTTCCGGGACATTTAGCTGAGGGCTACTCAGTCCTAGTAGCTGTCAGGAACAAATGTAAAACCTCAAGGAAGTATGGTCAAGAGTGTGGGTTCCTCTGCCTGAGAAGCGCTCCTAAAAATACTAGAGCTTCAACAGTTGGTTGCTTGTGAATTTCCATTCCACAAGTAGCTATTCTCATGCCAGACGTTATCACCAGAAATTGCCCTTTGTGTATGATTCTTGGGCTTGCTAACCATATACCACATTCTTCCTTTTTGAAAATTGGTTTTGGTTTTTAAATCAAACCATTTCCTGGGCCTCCATTCTTGGTCAGACTTCATACATCTGATTTAGTAGCTTTTGCCTTTTTCTTCATTCTGGCTCAGAGGGCCAAAGCCACCACAGGAACGAGAAAATCTGGAGCCCTTGTACTTATATACTCTAGTCCTTGACCATCCTCTCCTGGTAAGCTAAGTGCTCCTTCTGACTAAGTGACAAGTGCTTGATACAAAGAGACCAGATTGTCAATACTTGTCCCACTTTGATTTTTAGGAGAAAATGAACAGGATGCGGCAGCGCATTGCTCAGCGTCTGAAAGAGGCCCAAAATACTTGTGCAATGCTGACTACTTTCAATGAGGTAGACATGAGGTGAGATTCCCTGTGACATTTTCCTTGGAGAATGCTTCCCCAGGTCCCTGCCTAGCAATTGTGATTGTTAACTCACTTAACAGAGAAGTTATGTCTTTGCGCTGCTTATTGACTTACACAGAGTGGTCCACTGGTTTGTTCTCTAGCTGTTTTGTGCCTCAAAAACATACTTTTTATTTTTAGCCCCACGTGGTGGCACATGCCTGTTGTTCAAGCGCTGGGAGGCAAGAGGCTTGGGATCCCTTGAGTTCGCAGGTTCAAGACTACCCCAGGCGACATAGCGATACCTGGTCTCGAAAAAGCAGCCGGGCACTGTTGTGGGCGCCTGTAATCCCAGCTACCTGGGAGGCTGAGGCTGGGGATCGCTTGAGTCCACAGTACCCTGGGGAACTTGAGTCTGCAGTACCTTGGGCAACATAGCGAGATCTAGTCTCCAGAAAAACAAAACAAAGCATACTTTTTTAGACTGAGTCTTGTAACTTTGATAAATAAGGCTGATGCTAATCTTAAACTCCAATGACTAGTGCTGAGTTAGTAGAGGTAGGACAACTAGGCCACCAACAAGGCTGTTTCCTCAGCCTCTCCTTAGAGATAGAAAACCACTTGGCAACATGTCTAGAGCCAGACCACAGCTACCACACCCTACTACTTTCTCACAGTTGCTGTTCCTTATGCATGTTCCTAAGTGATTTAGAATTAGGTAAATGAAAAGGCATAGGTTTGTCATCTTTAACTTTCCCAGCTTTGATAGGGGAAGACACAGCAGGTTTGTTTTTAAATAAAAACTTCAGAATATTTAAAGTGTATAGAATAGTACGAATTGTACACAAATTGAATGGACCTTAGAATATTTGAGTATACCTGTATTTGATTAGTGAGCTAATTGTTCACTCACCTATTTTCTTCAAGATTTGAAGTTTGGGCCGGGCATGGTGGCGCATGCCTGTAGGTGGCAGTCTAGGAAGCCACAGCCCGGGCCAGGGATCGCGGTTCAAGTCCCGCCGGGGGCACGTAGCGAGAACTAGTAAATAGCTAGGTGTGGTGGTGCGCACCTGTAATCCCAGCTACCTGGGAAGCTGAGGCTGGGGATTGCTTGAGTCTGGGGTACCCTGGGCAACGTGAGCCTGCAGTTCCATTGGCAAAAATAGTGAGACCCAGTCTCAAAAAAAAAAAAAAAAAAAAGATTCTGAAGTTCGCAGGCATTAACACTGTAGAGATTTAGTTAAATTTAACAAACAGCTGGGTGTGGTGGCATGCGCCGGTAATCCTAATTACCTAGGAGGCTGAGGATCACTTGAGTCTCACGGGTTTAAGAGAACCCTGGGTAACAACATAGTAAGAATGTAATCTCTTAAAATAGAAAAAAAAATTTTTAAAAATTTAACATTTTTTGGTGAATGGTTACTGTTATAAGATACACATATTTGTATGCACTATATATTGGGGTACACAAAGGTGAGAGTCCTTATGCTCCTATATGGTTTGAAAATACAATGTGAAATCTAGAAAAAGAAGAGTATGACATGGAGAAGAGAGTGAGACCATTTGTTTTTCAGGTGGAGTATAGAGGTAGGGAGGGCAGTATCAGGAAAGGTTTCCTGGAACAGAGATTTTAATAGACCATAAAAAAGCACTAGCATTTTGAACATAGGGTGTTGTAGAGAAAGGTCTTTGTAGATAACGTTAACAGTATGGACCTGACACAGCAGAAAACTACAAGATGCATTTGGGAAACATCACCATAAGAAATGTGTGCAGAAAAAAAATGGTAAAGTTGGATCTATATTTCAGAATGGGTTGAACACTGTGATAAAAGTTTATATTTAATTCAGGAAGTAAGTCATCAAATCTTCAGCTCATCTCTTTTGTCCTAAGTACATATTCTGCTAGTCTACTTTCATTAGAGAAATGTTTCCCTTCAGAAGGGTCTGGAAAGTAGAGAGAAGGGATGGTATTGATAGTATGCTGTGTGGCACTGTTGAATAGTAACACTGATCTAGTTCAATGGATCCATTCTGTTGAAGCTCCCTAAAAAAGACTGGATGTTATTTAAGTCAAAAATTTCTTTCTCTGTAGAATGTAAGAAGGACCTTGACTAGTGAATCACAAAGGCTGCAGCTTATGTTTCAGTGCATTAGGACCAAATTATACACAAATTGAATTGGACTTAGAAACTCTACCCAATTCCTTAAGACAAAACATGTAAATATTTATGGCCTTGAAGGATGTAGTTGGCCCTGCAGCTTTGATTGGACAGTAAGTGCCGCAGCTGGATCTCCTTTCAGCAGCTAATCGAGTGTCATTTAACAGTGGCTGGGTCTCCACACTCCGTAATCTGGTTTAGATTGAGTGCCTTGTTGGGTCTTGTGCTGATCGCAAACCATAAGAGACCTTTCTGAGACCACCTTCTCTCCCCTGTTGTCCCAGTCTCGCCCTCCCAGGGCAGAGCTCTGAAATAGAAACTACTTAATGATCAGACAATAGCATTTGTGCAGGTTTGAGAGCAGAGATGTTTATCACTTCTCTTTCCCTCTTCTGCAGCTCTTGTGTCTTGGGAACCAATAATGTCTTTAGGGTGGTAATCCGAGCACTAAATAAGGTTAGACTCAGGAAAACAAACATTTTAAACCCAATCAGTCCCCTTAGGAAAACTTTTCAAAAACAAAAGGTCTGGAGGGGAAGTTAAAGTTATGCCATCTTATCTTTCACGCTAATGTTGAATTAGGTCATTATAGAGAGGGCGAAATGAGCATTTGTGCCTGAGATAAAGTTTAATATGATTTCCATCATGAAACTGTATTTTCATAAACACTGAGGTTTCTAGAGCTAAATGTTAGGGAAGACATTTCCCACTAACTCAGCGGTGGGTATGTGGTAAGTATATGGAAAACATGCCCCAAAGGAACAAACATTGTTCATGTTGCATAGATTTTTCAGAGGCCCTGCAGCTTGTATTTTAAAAACTTAGCTCCACTTATGGTTACTTTTTTAAGTGAAACCATACCATTAAACAAGTCTTAAGAGCAGGAGCTGTGTCTTTAGGGTTAAGGGCTCTGTCCAGCAGTGACCCTACATATTTTGGGTATTATCTGTGTGAAGGGTGAAGGGACAAGCAGAGGGGATGACTGACACTACGAAAGTGAAAACTTTCCCATGTGCCTGAAAGAATGCTGAGCTCTACCCATCTCTGCATAGTCAAGACTGCTTTTGCTGGCACGGAGCCCATGCTTGTGTATGGGATCTTTGATCCTCATTAACCAGGAGGTAGGAATGTCAAAAGAAAGTCATCAGATTTGGTGTTTTATTTTTTGATTCTTTGAAGATAATTCTAACAAGAAATAAGAATCTTGCTTTATTTTGTGGACTTTGTTTATACTTTTAAAAATTGATTTCTTTCCAGGGAAGATGGCTTATGTTTTTTTAGTGCAGCTAGAAGTCACTTTCTCATGCAGGGAAAAGGATGTTGGTGTGCTATGTGATCTCCTGTTTATATCATTGTCACTGAAATCTGTGACTTCTGGAACACTGAGGAGCCCTCCTTTTAAAGGACTCAGTTGGGCTTAAAGACAGATTGGACTTGATGTCTTCCTATCCAGGTTTTGTGAAAGGAGCAAGGTTATTGAGTTGACCTCTAGTGGACTATTTCAAAACTTGAACTTAGGTAGATGGTACAGCGTAAAGGGGAAAAGCTTACCCAATTGTGTACACGGAGTTAAAAAGCCAGTATGAAAGTCAAAATTGAGGCTTCGTTGGTGTCAGTATTTTGTAATATGTTTCTGCAGTAACATCCAGGAGATGAGGGCTCGGCACAAAGATGGTTTTCTGAAGAAACATAACCTCAAACTAGGCTTCATGTCGGCGTTTGTGAAGGCCTCAGCATATGCCTTGCAGGAGCAGCCTGTTGTAAATGCAGGTGAGTTTACAGTGGCCAGAATCGCAGAGGCCTTTGGAAGTAGGAACAGAGACCTGCTGCCACACACAGATATGAAATGGAGATCAACAGGCCAAGATTTTTTATTTCCCGTCAAGTTCCGGGATTTCTTGACTCACCCACTGTCCTAAATTGGCAGCTTCATTCCTTTCTGCCCCAGTAACTGTACAGAACTGTTTCTGCCTAATGTGTAGCTTAGCAGCTTTGGCAACAGTTGTGAGCCTGCCCTGCTTTCCAGGCTTCTCTTGTCAGGGTGGAAGCTCACGTTCCCTAGCACCGCCCTCTGACAGGCCCTGTTATCTTGGGGCCTGACTTCCACTCTTGGCATGGCTCCAGGCTGACCTTTGCTTTCTGGTCAATGGGTTTTCATTGGGAGACCAAGGGCTTGGTCCCTGTACATGAATTTGGTACTCGTTTTTCTTTTTTATTCACCTACATCATTGAAATTTTAACCTGATAAGCAGTTCTGTTCCTAGTGAGACACTTCTGTTCCTTGGAAGATTGGGAGAGGGGCCAGTGACACTTGGGCAACCCTCAGCCATGCCAGAGTCCTTAAAGATCTAGAAATAGAAGCCCTAGTCCTGTCCGTTGAGTAATACGCTCTGGATGACAAAATGTAGGGGTCTTCATTTTGCTCAATTGTAGACCTCCTTGTTTCTTTGTTCTGTTCACGCTTCCTGACTAAGGTGATCTCTTCTATGGGCCCCTTTCTTCCTGCCTGTACATGTAGGCTTTTTTTTTTTTTTTTTTTAAAGAGTTTCCTCAGCTTCTTTCTCACTTTGCGTGGTTTTTCTGGGTACCTTACTTAACAGTGTGAACTTTCTGTGGAAAAGATTCCCAAGCCTGTGTTTTCTCATAGGCACTAGACCTACGTTTTCATTTGCTGATTTGCTATCACAGGCTACCACTTTAAAGCCAGACCACCCTGCTGCCTCCTGAATCTCTTCAAAAAAGGTTTTCCCTATCTCTCCAGAGTCAGCAGCACCCCATCTTCATGAATTTCCTTTATGAATTGGCACATGACTTAAACTTTGCTTTTAGCTGAGGGTTTGAGTGGAGCTAATTAATAAGAATTCAGTCCCCATCTATCCTATGTGACCTGGCATACTGTGCCCTTGTGGGCACTGCTAAAGAAATGGATGCACCTTTCCTCAGGCACCATCAGGGCTCTTGGGAGATAGTACATTGCATGGCATGAGGTAAGAGACAGGCTAGCTGCCTCTTACATTGCAGTGGTTTTCTCACTGATTGGTCAATCCACAGTGTAAGACTGGAGGCTTTTATTCTGTTAATGAAAATAACACCTCAGTAGCCTAAGCCTAGAGACTTGTGTATAACGTGTTCTCTCTCTCATAGTGATTGACGACGCAACCAAAGAGGTGGTGTATAGGGATTATATTGACATCAGTGTTGCGGTGGCCACCCCAAGGGTACGTTGGGGCAGGAGGTGGGAGCTCTATTTTCAGACTTTCACTCTATCCATAGGAAGAAGCAGATCCCTGGGAAGATCATGTTTGTACTTCTGCCTATTTCGTTTTTCTGCTTATTTTGACCACATACTTTTATCTTGATGTTCGACCTAAATATTTTTTGACTTTCTATCAAAATTCTCTGGGGAGGAAACACCACTGGCTTGAATAAAGGGTACTAGTAATTTGCTACAGTAAACAGCCTTTGACTCTCTTCAGGGTCTGGTGGTTCCTGTCATCAGGAATGTGGAAGTTATGAATTACGCGGATATTGAACGAACCATTAGTGAACTGGGAGAGAAGGTAAAATAAAAAGCAACTGCTGGGCAAGTTGAGGGTGGGAACCTGCTGCATGGTGGCAGTGCTCAGGGAGCTGGAGTCTGCCTGTGTTCTATAAGGAGAGCAGAACCCCTGAGAACACACTCGCCCTCAAGAGCTGAAGACCTCTGGTGGGCATAGCATGCTCTCCTGAGTGAAGAGCCCAGGTGAGACTTGCTGGGGAAAGATAAGGTCCTGAAGTGTTTGACTCTGACACCAGCCCTTCTACTGCTATAGCTCTAGTCACATGTGTCTCCTCCGAACAAATGTCATGATAAAGCTTGAACTGGGACTGTTGACCACAGATATGAGCCTTCTGGACTTATTTTGGGTATAGAAAGCTGGATTGGCCTACATTCAATTATGAAATCTGTTTTTAGGCCCGAAAGAATGAACTTGCCATTGAGGATATGGATGGTGGTACTTTCACCATTAGCAACGGAGGCGTTTTCGGCTCACTCTTTGGAACACCCATCATCAACCCACCTCAGTCTGCCATCCTGGGCATGCACGGCATCTTTGACAGGCCAGTGGCTGTGGGAGGCAAGGTAGGAACCATCACTCTCACTGTCCTAGCAGCTAGATGATGAAGAAAGAGGGCATCTATCTAATTGCTAATTATGCAAGATATAGTACAATATCAGGTGAAAGTTCCATCTCCTAATAGCTAAGGCACTTTTCTCAAATTGGTGTGTGGATCAGCATCATTGGCATCACCTGGGAACTTGCTCGAAATCAAATTATTGGACCCTACCCCAGACCTGTTGAAGCAAAAACCGCAGATTGATCCTGATGGGCGTTAAAGCTTGAGAGCCACTGAACTGATGAGGAAGGCTGGCTCCTTTGTCTGGGACTAGTCAGCAAACATCATTCTTGGGAAATAGGAATGGACTTGGCACCATATCCTTGTCTGGAAAATGATAGTGTCAAGCAGTCTGTGCCGTAGGGTGTCTGATAAGGTGTAGCAGCTCTCTGGGCAATCAGGAAATGAGATCAAAGGATCCAGAGTTAGCCCTTGGAAAATGTTGGTAGGGAAACATTTTCTGGGATGTTTGTGTCTAGAACATTCTTGGGTCACTTATGACTTTGTGAATCTGAAAGTCCTAGGCAGACCCCACCCCCACCCCGAATGCTCACAGACTCCTTGCATCCAATTTCAGAGAACTTGAAATTCTCCGAAAGGTTAGAAGAAATTTTAAAAGATCATAA
Source organism: Uropsilus gracilis (assembly GCA_004024945.1). NCBI lineage: Eukaryota > Metazoa > Chordata > Mammalia > Eulipotyphla > Talpidae > Uropsilus > Uropsilus gracilis. The sequence continues at coordinate 4,923 of PVHY01015671.1, read as the reverse complement.
TAGCGAAAAAAAAGGAATTGTTGACCACCTTTCTAAAGGAAAACTTTCCTCGTAAACAGACGAGTAAAGGGACAGAACATGTTAAGCTAGCCAACCACACGGCTGTGAGATGACTCCTATTTCTTCATTGAGCTTTTGTTTCTGACTGGAGGTCCTTTGCACTAAAGGATAAGGCTTGATCTTTCTGGATCCGAAGTATCCAGAAGCAGTATCAGTAGGGAAAGCTCTGGAACTGGGAGCTTGGCAGTGGGTGTGTTCTCACATGTTGTCTCTTCAGCAGGGAATTTTGTGCCATGCTATAGACAAACCTGTCAGTCTCTCCTTTCTGTAGGTGGAAGTGCGACCCATGATGTACGTGGCACTGACCTATGATCACCGGCTGATTGACGGCAGAGAGGCTGTGACTTTCCTCCGCAAAATCAAGGCAGCGGTAGAGGATCCCAGAGTCCTCCTTTTGGACCTTTAGGAGAAACCACACGCCCTACACAATGACCATGCAGGAACTGAACCAGTCTTCTCCCTGTCCCCTCACGGGTTCCGGATTAGCCTGGTGATAGACAGGCACATGCTGTTGGCATCAAGCAAGGAAGCCAGGGCACTACGTAACCAGCAGTTGCAGGTCTTTTCTTGGTGTTCTTGCCAGGCTCTCTCCCTCTCTGCACCCTTCCTACACTCGATATCCTACTTCCTTAGGCTTCAGGGAGGAGAGAGAGAGAGAGCCTGAGCAGAAGTTCATTACTATTCCTGCCTTCTTCCATTAGCCCTCCCTTTGCAAGAGATGATTTTGCTTCTCCCCTGTGCCAGTCCACTATGGGAAACCATCAGGGACCATGTGATTAAGTTTCTATCTTTTGAAAGTGTTCTCCAGAGACATCTCGGAGGGGTCGTGCCTGCCGTGCTCGCCGTGCTCAGCGCGGCCCTGTCCGGGTGGCTGTGCACACACTCACTCAACTCCACAGGCCACGGCGCCACTTTGCTTCTTCAGCGGCGCCTTCATTCTCAGCGGTCACTGATGTCGACTTGCCTCTTCTACCTCTTCCAGGAAGCACAGGCCAGGGGGCCTGGGTGGGAGTGGGGAAGGCTGTGTTGAGGGGAGAGAAGGCAGATTCCCCCCGGTTGTATGTTGTCAACAAGACTGGAGCAGAACCAGGCCTGCCCTTCTCTGCCGTGACCTTGCACCAGGGAGACCACAGGCGTAGTCGCACAGCTTCCAGGCTGCTCGCAACCATTCTAGCTCATTCTCACTAGAGCAGATTCCTTCACACACGTGGCAGTGGAGACAGCATGGTCAGGCTGGAGCCTGGTAGAGATTGGGGTGAGGGAAGCTCCCTGTGGACTGGAACAGAGTGACGAGAGCTTTTTAAATTCTGTCGGTATTAAGCATGTGGACTGAAGAGGCAGTTCTGTTCCTTCCTGCACTGTGGCTCAGCGTGGGGCTCTGACTCATCCTCAGCAGAACACAGCTCTGGGGAGGATGGACTACTGGAGTAGACCAGCTGCAGGATGTGGGTACAGGGTGGAGAAATGGCTGAGCTGTCTGGGCTCAGTCACTGGAATTCCTTGGAGCCAGGTTAAATACAGAGCTGCTGGGCTTTATCATCTTGGATCCAACTACATGCAGGCCTGAGGCTGCTGCCAGGTGCCCTTTGTGTAGTGGAGAGTGCCCCTTTGTATCCTGAGCGGAAAAGCAAGGCCGGGAGGGTTGGGAGGGAAAGGGGGGGGAGAGAGGTTGAGTGCCTGCAACATTACTCTGTCTTCACTATTCGGAACTCGAAACTAAAATATTTAAGGAAACTGATTTTAAATGCAAATTAAAGGGCAAATATTCTCAAACTGGGTTTCTGCTTCTGCAGTCCTTTGGTTACTGAGGCTGTACCAGTCTCCAGCTCTGGGTATTGCTTAGCATCGGAAGCTACTCACTGTCCCATTGTGCGCCCTGTCCCAGCCTTGGCAGACATTAGTACTAGACAGAAGGTGGGACTCTTACTGCCAGCTGGGAAAGCACCCTGGCTTCTTCCCAGTGAGCCCTTGAGCCTGGCAAGTCTTCCTTTTGCAGAGAAACTGGCTCCTACCTTGGTGAAACCCCTTCAGAATACCAGCATTTTCGTGGGAGGTTTTGTGTTATTTCTGGGGTGGGGGCCTTCCCATCTTGCATTTTGGACTTTTTTGCTATGTCCAAGCTAGACAGAAGGAGGTGCTAGCTCAGGCTACCCACGGGTCCTGGGCATGCTGTCTGGGCTTGAATACAGCCTGGCCTCACACAGCCGCTGCCGCCTGGTCTCACTGGTGGAGACAGCCTCTCTGTGAGGTCCTGTCAGAGTGAAGTGGCTCCAGAGGATAGAACTAGAGCTAGTAGGTAGAAGCAGCAGCTGGGGTCAACGCGAGGAAGAATTTTAACAATTTTCAGGTGCAAAGAATGGTGCTAGATGCTTTAATTTCTCTAATAAACCTACAGAGGTTTTTCTCCCACTTTATCATGAGCAGGTAGACTGGCAGGTTAGGGCTGCAGCCATGGGGCCCAAGACTCGCGCTCCAGCAAGTGCAGGTGTACAGCGTTGATTGTGTGGGCGAGCTTTTCACATAGCCGTGGTTGGACGTGGTCTGGCGTGACTTGGTGCAGAAGGAACACGACCTATGAACATGGGCTCTGCCCGGCTCTGCCCAGGTCCTGGCACTAACGTCTCAACTTCAGTGACTCGGGTCGTCATCCATGTCAAGGAGTCGGAATTAGTATTCCCATCCTCTGAAAGCCCTCTTGTAAGATTTCCCCGCATAGCCCAGCGCCTCCAGTGTTAGCAGTACTGGCCCACAGGCTCCCAGGCGGCCTGCAGGTCAGGTGGTGCTGCTCACTATCAGCCCTGCCTCCTGCTTGTCGTTCACCCATCTCTTGGCTGTGGTGGAGCTTCCCTGGCGGCTCTCCAACACCCCTTCCCTAGGCTCTGTTGCTGCATTCACGAGGCATGGACACCAGCGGCAACGGGCGGGCTTTATTGGTGGGGCTGGGGGTTGAGCGGCAAGTTCCAGAGCCCAGCCAGTTGCAGGCTGCGCTGCCCCTTGTTAAGAGTTGGGACCTTCACAGCTGGACTAAGGACAGTATCAGAGGCGCCACCTGGTGGTGTTGAAAACCCAACGGTTTAGTGGGAAGGAGCTGGGAACCCAACCTAGGGACAGGGTGAGTCCTGAGGGATAAGAAGGTCCCCAAACCTGGGGAAGAGATGGTGTCTGGTGGTAATTACTAGTCCTAGCTTTTCAAGGGTGAGAAACACCTTCCAGCCAGAAGCGCGGGCAGTCATTCCCGGTGTATTGTGGTTTCTCCTTTCCAGAGGGTTTGAGGTCACAGTGGGGCAGTGAATTGAGTGGACCCTCAAAACTAAAATGCAAGATGGTAAACAGGATGAAGATCCTAGAAGGAAGTCCTAATAGGTACAATTGCCTTAGTGGCTTCAGGCTATAAGGTCCCTTCCCAGCCATGGAACAGGCTACCCTTTACCCCTGTGGACCAGCACTGGAGAGGGAGTTAAGTCTGCTTCCAGAACCGCTCTGAGTGGCAGGGCTGTGCGCTTCTTTCCTCCACATTCCTCCCTATCTTTGTTTTCCCCCCTTCCCTTCTCTGCAGTCTGAAATCACAGAGGGGGATATGGGAGAAGGGGGAAGTGGCTCCTATCCCCTATCATACCCCATGCCCGCTGCAGACTTCTCTGCTTCCCCAGCCTCCCCTCCCCCTGCAGAAGTAGCTTCTGGTGGAAGATGTCCGCTAGTTGCGAGGCTAAGATCCAGCTGGGGAAGCCCTGGTGTGGGTCCACTGAGCCAGTGAACTAGTATCCTGAGATGAGTGTCCAAAGATGTCCCAAGTGATGGCCACATGGTAGGTCATGGGTCACGCGACCTCGCAGTTGTCTCAGCTGGTCAGTTCAGAGCCAACGCGATGGAAGGCACCGCTAGCCTGGTGGGTCTGTGGTCAAGGTGCAGGGGGTGCGTTCCACAGTATCTTGACCGATGAGTGGAGCATGGATGGGCCCTGGTTGCCTACCAGGGTGCATCTTGCTGTCCCTCCCTTGGTAGAGACCAGAAAGGACTTCATTGGGGCCAGGTACATGATTCCCTTGACCCTTCCAGGGCAGCAGCTGTGGTTTCTTAAGGCCCAAGGGAGGAGGCTGAGCAAGAAAGGCAGCTGCCTTGCATGCTTTGTCCGAGGCCCACTGGTTAGAAAGGCCAGCGCTGGGTGGCAGGCACAGGGAAGAGAGGAGCTCCGGACCAGTCCGGCTGCATCCACTGCCCACTCCCCTCTTACCCCACCAGCTTGCTCCACTGGACAGTCCTGAAAAAAGGGTGTGACTTGAGTTTGTCGACGCCGCCTCCTCCAGTGCCCAGGCGCCTGGCAGGATCAAACTGCAACAGCTGCAGGGAAAGGCCCAGTCAGCACTCACAGGCCCTCCAGGCCTAATGCTGAGACAGCAATGCTGAGGCCAGCCCCAGTGCCAGCCTCCCGGGGTTGCAGTCACCATGACCTACAGGGGCCCATTCTTGCCAGTCTGGACTATAGAAGCCCCAGTGCCTGGGGACACTGGTGACCTGGCAGACAACAGATAGAAATCCCTCCACCTCAGACATCTAGCGCTTGGCAAGGTTTGTAACCACTCAGGATCTGCCCTCCCAGCGCCCACCCTCAGGTCAAGAAGCCTCTAAGTCAACTGCACCTCACCTCAGTCAGCAGGGAGGCCGCCGGGCGACTGAGCCACGCAGGCAGCTGAAGCTGGGTGTGGGACTGGAATCCTGAGGGGTGGCTCTGGGACAGTGCCTGGGAAGACACAGGAAGGGGCCTCTGAGGAAGCAACCTCAGGGAATCCTATACATTCTGGTGGCAGCCATGTCATGGAGCCGATGTTTGTGAGGGCGATGAAGACGCTGCCTTTTGCTTTGCAG
>PVHY01015670.1:0-35522 GCA_004024945.1 Uropsilus gracilis | reverse complement strand
ATCAGACCCTTGTCGCTTGTCTGCAGGGCAAAAATTTTCTCCCAGTTGGTTGGGTTTCTTTTTGTTTTGTTTATTGTCTCTTTTGCTGAACAGAAACTTTTTAGTTTTATATAGTCCCAGCTGTTTATGCTTTCCTTCATTTTTCTGCCAGCCATAGTTGTTTCTCCAAATGGATTTCTGAGGTGAAATTCTTGAAGGGTTTTGCCCAGGTTTTCTTCTATGTATTTTATGGTTGCGGGTCTCACTTCCAGGTCCTTTATCCATTTTGAGTTAAGTTTTGTACAGGGTGTGAGGGTGTTATCCTGGTCCAGTTTTTTACAAGTTTTGATCCAGTTTTCCCAGCACCATTTACTGAAGAGGCTACATCTTGGATACATACAGACTTTAAAGTTATTATTTAGAACTGATTTTTGGGTCTAATATTCTAAGTCAATTTTATTCTTTATGGTACTAAACTCAGGTGGGGAGGAGGTTGAGGTTTTGAGAAAGGCAATGTTGGTTGGTCTAAAGGAAGCACATGGCACTTCTCATGGTTTGAAAAAACAGCATCCTGACCATGACTGGATATAATCGTGTACATGATTGTGCCCAGTATGAACCCAGCTTTCAGCATCAAATTCAAACATTCTTAAATTTTATATGTCAATATTAAATAAGTAACTATCACTACCACACATGCTTTTTCTCACGTATTCATATGAGAACAAGGGGCTTCAGGTTCAGCCAAGATAGCAAATCTTGCTGTTGTAAGATCTATTATGGAATATTTAGCATGAAAGTCACTTTTTTATGTAAAGTTGCATTTTAAGAACATGTATAGCATAAGCCGTTCAGTGGATTTCTCAACTCATGTTGCATAGGATTGTGTTACCATGACTAGTCAAGAGTTCATTTGCTATTTTGACAAACTCCCCTACAATCTCTGGGGGTCCACCGATATAGATAGCTCATATATCCATGAAGATAGCTAAATGATTTCAAAAAGAACTCTATTAAATAAGTTAGAAGAAAGATCAGTACTAGATGATTTCATGCATATGTGGGGAAATTTAAAAAAGGAAAGAAAAGACAGAAACATAACAAAACAAACCCTTGAAATCTGACTGCAGAATTGAGGCCGCCAGAGGGAAGGAAGGAGGAAAAGGGGGGCCAGTGACTATAGTAGAGTATTATTGGGGCTTTGTGGCAGGCGTGGCACCATGTGATAGGGCTCTCTGTGAAAACATATTTGTAGAAATGTGAAACTATATTCTTAAAACACACATTACTACAAAACAATGTTACATCAATAAACATAACTTTAAAAACATAAAAGAATGTTATGTCCTGGTAGCCTTTTATATTATGAAACAAATCACATCACTGAGTTGTCTATGAATATAACATTCTAGTTAACTTAATTATATTTTAAATATGTATTAATTAAATACCTATGTCCTGGCCTGCCTCTTGATAATGGTCAGTGTTTTATAACAATAGCAGAAGGTTATTGCTCACCTGTGTTCCTTAAATAACTTTGCAAAGACAAAGTTTCTATACTTCAAAATCTCCAAATTCATCAAGTAAAGCATCTTCCAAATCTTACTGCTGTAAGCTCATTTTCCTGGACTGTTATTATACATAATAAGAGACTTGATTTGACAGCTCCTATAATAACACACTATAAATTTTACAGTGAATGTTGGGGGTTTTTTTGCCTTAAACTCTTGTGATGGCAAAACCATTTCTCTCAAAGCTGATTGGTTGTGGAAGTCTCCAACAGTGCTTAAATGTGACCTTGCTATCCTGATCTTTCTGACAAGGAGGAATTCTTTTTATTTTAAGCCTTTCTGGCACAGAAAATGACATCTTCATGAAGAATTTTTGTTTAACTATTAAGAAATAAATGTGTCTTACTCCTTGAGATCTCCTTGGTTATCAGCAATTTGTACTCACCTCCACTGTAGACTATTAAGAATACATTTCAAAAACAGGCTAGCAATGTTCAAGTAAAAGTTTTTTTTTATATATATTGGAACTGCTAGCTGTCATTGGGTGAGTATTAGAGATAACAGTGGAGAGCCAAATATTGAACTGAATTCTTAGATGATGATTGATATCATTACTGCATTTTCTGATGTTGATTGTATAATCATTCCTTGCAGATTCATCTTCTGACAAAACTTTAAATTCCTTGGTTTATTTGGTGTGTTTGTTTTTCTTTTTGTTTTCTTCTAACCTGCTTAAGCTTCATTCTAATACTGTGCTTTTGTAGATTTCCCCACTGAGTAGTCAGGTTTTGTAAACATTGCATTAGAAGTATTCACAGTCCCTGATTATTTCTTTCTGATTTAGCTTTCTTTCAACTCTTAAAACAACAAATTATGCTTGATTTGAGGAGATACTAGTAAGGGTAGAATTGGATAAAATCATTAATTTAACAAGCACTGCTTTAGAATTGAAACTTTGGGGCTAGCTTACTCATTTACTTGTTCTATTTCTGTATTACAATTCATTTTCATAATAAATCTGTACTTTTCTTAAAGGCTTATGAAAATTTTGGCCAAAAAATGTTGCTGCTTCTGTGCAGGCATGGAAACTCTTTTCCTAAGCTAGACAACCTGGTGAGTAATTTTATTTATTTTTCCTAATACCTAGAGACCATGTAATCTAAATATTGTCGAAAGTACACTTAAGATGACAAAATATGTTAGAAGAAGAAAGAGCATCTTTGCTCCCAGATGGGAGGGAAGAGGTAGGAACATATGTCGTCATTGTACTACATTGGAATCTTTATGTCTCGCATATTCAGTTCACAAAAATAATTAAGCATTACTTACCATCCAATCATAAGCTCTTAAACACTGAAGGAATCTTAAAGGTCTGCTAAAATATCAATTTTATTTAAGAAAAATCAGCTGCATTTTATTTTTGCAAAATAAAGACAACATCATTTACATAAGTGTGATATTATCTTGACTCTTGGTGACAGATATTATAGAGATAAAATGAATGACTAAAAAATAGATAAGTTAAACTTCCTCTAAAATTTAGGCCATTAATTTTAAGCAGATTACAGCATTAGCCCACTGCAATCTTAAGCAGACAGCAATTTTAGAAAAGAAAGCATTTGAGTGAAATAAAGCAGAGAGGAAAAGAGAAAAACAGCTGATTTCACTCATTTTGCAGCATATACATTTTTTTTAAAAACCCTGACAAAATACAGCAAAAATTATTCTGGGGCTGTTAAAATACACTAGTATTTTACCAGTGCATTATCAGAGAGGGTAGGGGGCTGAAAGAGAATAAGGAAGAGAAGGTGATAGGGCATTGGCACTAGAGTTTTATGGAAGGGTGAGGAAAATATGTCTACATATGGAGGTATGAAGTTATACTCCCAAAATTATATAGTTATGTAAGCAATTTTAAAATCAGTAACACTTAAAGGGAAAAAAGGAAACATTCACTACTGTCCTCCTTATTAACTTCCTTGTGTTGTTGTAACCTATATTAAACAATAAGATTCTGTTATCAGGAAAGGCATTTGTATCACTGCTTCCTTTGTTTAATTACACTTTCCTAATTTCTCTGATATAAAAAAGGTAATTGATGACACCTACATTTTAGAAAAATGCTGAAATTAATTATGTTATCCTCTTAAACAAGCAGAAAGATGAGTAATGGCTCAGTTGACTACTAAAAATACTTAATGCCTAAGAAAGATGGAAGAAAATGAATGAGCAATTATTAGTGTCTAATGCTGGTTATTATGCTAGGAATTGTGTTTTATCTGACATTCCATGAAAATGGATGATTATTTGAATTAAATTCTCTATTTTGCTCTATTGTATATGTAAATACAACAGAATTTTCTTAAGGAATTACACAAATAAATGCTTCAAAAAAGCCTACTGAAAAATGTAAATCTAATTCATAATGATATGACTTGAGTAATTAACTAAGATGAGGTTGAAATATGAAAACAATCTCCAAATTTCACCTAGAAATCACTTTTAATCTTTTCATTTATATATAAAGTCAAATAACTAATAATTTTATTTTTTAAATTGATTGCACATATACATGTGTTATATATATATTTATATCATTGTCTACCCTAAGGTTCTTCCACCACCTTGTTTGTTTCTTGTGCTCATCCCTCCCCCAGTTTTACCCTCCCTCCCTCCTCTCTTGTTTTATGCTTCAGCTCTGCTAACAGTCAAATTTTTCTTGATTGTTTATTTTTCCTATATCCTCATATAAGTGAGACCATCCAGTATTTCTCTTTTTCTTTCTGTCTTATTTTCAATAACATGATTCCTTCTAGCTCCATCCATGTTGCTGTGAATGACATGTTTGTCTTTTTTGATTGATTAATAATATTCCATTGTGTATGTACACCAAAAATTTCTGACGCATTCATCTGTTTTGAGGCATTTGGGTTGCTTCCATATCCTAGTTATTGTAAGTAATGCTACAGTGAACATCCAAATACAGGTGTCCTTTTGAATTAGTGTTTTGGTGTCCTTTGGGTAGATTCTAAGAAGTGGGATTGCTAGATCAAATAGCAATTATATTTTCAGTAGTTTAAGGGTCCTCCACACAGCTTTCCATAGTGGTTGGACCAGTTTGCATTCCCCCCAGCAGTGTAAAGTGGTCCTTCCTTTCTCTCCATATCCACACCAGCATTTGTTATCCATTCTTTGTTTGTTTGTTTTGGGGGCAGTTGATATGGGCCATTCTTACTAGAGTGAGTTGATATCTCATTGTGGTTTTGATTTGCATTTCCCTGATTATTAGTGATGTTGAACATTTTTTCATATGCCTATTGGTCATTTGTAATTCTTTCAAGAAGTGTCTTTTTAGCTCTTCACCCCATTTTTTGGACTGGGCTTTCTGTCTTATTTTTGTTAAGTTGTGTGAGTTCTTTTGTATCTTACTATCAAGACCCTTATCACTTGCATGAAGGGCAAAAATTTTCTCCCATTCGGTTGGGTTTCTTTTTGTCTTGGTTATTGTCTCTTTAGCTGTACAGAAGCTATTTAAATTGGTGTAGTCCCAGCTGTTCATGTTTTCCTTCATTTTTTAGCATATGTAAATATGTCCTGAAAGAGGTTTCTGAAGTGTAGGTCTTAAAGTGTTTTACCCATATTTTCTTCTATGTATTTTATGGTTTCAGGTCTTACATCCAAGTCTTTTATCCATTTTAAGTTGGTTTTTGTACACAGTGTGAAGGAGTAGTCTATATTTCCTTTTTTTTTTTTTTTTTGCATATAGCAGTCAGTTTTCCTAGCACCATTTATTGAAGAGACTATCCTTGTTCCAGTGTATATTCTTTCCTTCTTCATCAAAGATTAACTGGTCATATATGTGTGGCTTTATTTCTGGGCTTTTAATTCTGTTCTGTTGGTCTGTGTGTGTTTTTGTTCCAGTACCATGCTGTCTTAATTATTGTGGTTTTGTAGTAGAGTTTAAAGTCTGGGAGTGTAATACCTCCATGCCCTCTCCTATTAGCCAGAAGAGCTTTGGCTATTCAAGGTTTTTTATTGTTCCAAATGGATTTAATAACTTTATTCAATTTCTTTAAAGAATGACATTGAGATTTTTATTGGAATTGTGTTGAAGCTGTAGATTGCTTTTGGTAGAATGGCCATTTGACTATGTTAGCTCTCCTAATAAGCAGGGAATGTCTTTCCATTTCTTTGTGTCCTTTATTTCCTTTAATAGTGTTTTATAATATTCTTTGTATAAGTCTTTCACATCCCTTGTCAGGTTTATTCCATGTATTTAATTTTCATTGATACAATTGTTACTGGGGTAGTTTTCTTTATCTCTTCTTCAGACCGATTTTTTGCCTATAGGAAGGCTATTGCCTTTTGTGCATTGATTTTATAGCCTGCTACCTTACTGAATTGGTTTATTATTTTCACTAGGTTTTCTGTAGCATTCTTAGGATTCTCTCTATATATTATCATACCATCTTTAAATAGTAATACAAAAATAAATTTAAATTGTTGCCTGCTTTGACCTATTTTACTAGTTCTTTGGGAGTAGTGATTTTTTAAAAGGGTAAAGTAATAATGGCTATCAAAACAACAACATAAGAAAAGGATTGTGAACTCTTCTAGATTATTTAATCAGTATGTATATAACAGAACATTTTCTAGAGCACTTTAGAAAAGATTCATGGTACTGATTTTGAACTGTTATCTCAACAAAGGTGAGATTACCCAGAAATATTCTGAGGGAATATAGTCAGACAGTATTATGCTTTCCTAAACTAATCTAACAATATTCAGGTTTTTTTATTACCTCCTAATTTCTAAATTCCCCATTCCAGTGTTATGAATCATCTTCTCAAATATCAGTATTCTCTCTCTCTCTCCCTCTCTCTCTCTCTCTCCTTCTTTCCTTCTTTCCTTCCCTATCTCCCTCTCAGTTTTGTCTTCTTTTTAGTCTGACCCCTTTGGCAGTTACAAAAATAAAGTATCCCAGATAATAACTATCGAACCTATCTTAAAGTAACATAAAAATGGCAATGGCAAAAGTCATGTCACTATTTTCTCCCTATATTTTCCTTTTCAGACAGTAATACTAGGGCCTAAATTAGCTCAGAGTGAAAAGCAAAATTATTTCACAATTCAAAATTAAATCCAGTTTTATATTTCAGGTACCAACTGGAAAAATGAAGATTCTCCTGTTCTTTCTAGGTCTATTTGGTAATTCCATTGCTATGCCAGTGAGTATTTTTAATTAGGACTTTCCTTTGCAATCAATTACTGCATAACTTTGGGACAATTATAGGGCTTATTTCAATTGATGTTCTGAATTTTTCACCAATATTTTCTCATTAGCAGATGCAAATGCCCAGAATACCTGGATTTAGCAGTAAAAGTGAGGAGGTATGTTTGCATAATCTCTAGGGAGAAGGTTTCCAGAACCTTGTCCTAAGAGTTATCAAAAACACTGGAAAATGCTACAAAACTTTCTGATCTATACAAATTTTTTTACAATATAGAAAGTTTGCAAAACTTTCTGCTAAACAAAATTTCTTGTTAAAAATGTAGAGGAAAAATTGTAATTTCCCTGACATCATCCTACCTGTGCATCTCAATACTCCTTTTCAAGTTAAATATGAATTTGTGTCAAGCTATAGTTAATGTTAGATACTCTGCTACATTTTTAAGCTGACAGCCATTTGTCGCAGGGTTGTTAGAAGACAGATACTTAAGCATATAGCTTTTATATTACTCACACACAGTATCACTAACCAAATTCAATACACATCAGAAAGGAGGTTCATCTTTTCATGGAGTTGTCAAATTCTGAATTCCTGAACTCCAAAATAGTAGAGGAAAATAATTCAGAAACTTCAAAATTGATCAATAGTTTTATTCTCTATAATTCCATATTGATTCTCCTCAAAATAAAATCTTTCTCTTTTCCAAATCATGTTTATGTAGTAAGTTTACATCTTTGCGCCTGCTCCAGGAATTATAAATTCAAATTCCTACAAATGCATACTTTAATATCTTTCCCACTGCTGTGCCCCCAAAATCCTCCAGCATGTTCTATACAGTCCCCTCCTTCCCATCCAATCACCTCCCTGCCACCTTTGCCAGTTGCCTCAGTGTTTCAGTCTGAAGAATTTATTATTGATTCTGTTTTGTCAGATGCTTTATATTTCTCTATATTCCACATAAAATAAAACCATTCTGTTTTTATGTTTCTCCTTTTATCACTTTCATACTTTAAATTCATGTATAACTAGTAAAAGAGTTGTACCTTAAAATTAGAAGTTTAACTTATTTCCTATGATTTGTGTATTGATTAAATAAAATTATTTCACTTTGTGCCACATTAATGAATTCTTTTGGTCACAGATGATGCGGTACAATCAATTTCACTTTATGAACTCTCCACATGTAAGTGTCACTTTATATTATTTCTGATGACTTCTAATCTATATATAATATTTGTCTTTGCTAAAAAAGATATCACTAGCACCAACTTGTATTACAATATACTTATTATAAAGGCTTCAAGGATGGAAAAAATCATTTCATTTGATCCCTTACAACAAATACTTTTTATTCATTATTATTGTTCTTTGATGTAAATAAAATCATTTTATTAATTTCAAGGGCTTCAAGGGTTCTTTATATTCAGAAGAAATTGGCTCTGAGAAAAGATCACTGAAGTTATATTCAGAAATAATTAGAATAAAAAAATAGCAGAGTAGAGACATGGGAATGGTAAATTTTATTTGCATTATCTTAACAGATAATGCTAAAATTGTATTTACCATCATGTACTAATTCTTTGAGTGAATAATGAATCAAATATCAGCTACATCTTTTGGAATATTTTTTCTGATAAAATCATATGGTAGCACAGCAGTATATATATTCATACAATCTATCACTTTGACCTTTGAGACATAATGAGAACCATTCTGGGGTAAGGACCTCAAGGACTTCATCAATTTCTTCTTAATCTTTCTCCTTTGTATCACTCTCTTTTAAAAACCTATCACCGTAAAATTGGGGGAGGGATGGGCATAAGAGATTAAGATGATGGTTCATGGATGATAAAATGGTGAGAGAACCTCAGGGCAGACAATGATATAAATTATATATATATATATATGCAATTAATTTGAAGAAATGGAAAATAAAACCTATCACTGGGTAGTCTATCCCTACCCCCTCCGGAGCCTGGCCAACTCAGGTTGTCCTCCTGTTCTATCTCCTTTTAGTTCTGATCTTTCATTTCCCTTTTCTTAAATAAACTTGCCTCTATCACCCAAAAAAATAAAAAATTAAAAAATTAAACCTATCACATAAAATTATTGTCATTGTCAACTTTCTATTCTTTCAGTATTAATTGCCCCTTTTTTCCAAGCTCTTGTCCTCAGTTTTTTGTCTGTGATTTGAAACTTTGACCAAGTTAAATGTTATGAAGTCCTGATCTTTGTGTAAGAATTGCAATTTCATTTCCATCAATCCATATTGGCATTTGTATGGTGTTCATCAGTAAGTAGGCAGTAAAAGACTGATGAGTGGTTGTAGTTAGAGAGCTTGTAGATAGGGAAGGAATGTATTAGTGGAAGCAAGTGTTCTAAGAGGTCATCATAAACTGCATTTTCAGATTAAAACTGCTTTTGCTTCCTTGCCAAACTTGTAGAGATTCCAATAATTAAGAAGTGAAGGAATTCATCTTCAATTAAGAAATAAGGGGCCATCTAAGAGCATTTACACACACCAAATTTTTGTTTTCTCTTTTTGTAACATTCCTCCTTATCTTCTTTTTGCTTTCTCTTCCTCCTTTCTAGCCTGTAAAAAGTCATAGGGATTTTTGAGTTTGACATCAGTTTCTCCATACGTGCTTATTTCTCTACTGAATGAAGCTTCAGAATTAGAAAACCAGTCAAATTCTTAACCTGAACTTTCACAAATTCTTAAGCTAAAGCCTAGTTCTGGCTTTTGGTTTGCTTGGTTTTCTAGAAGATTAAAATGTATTTCTCTAAGGCATTTAAATAAATGCTAGCTGGAGATCTCAAAGATTCCATAAGATTTTTAAGCTCCTTGTCTTAGTCTTTTAGAGGAACTAGAAAGAGGAAAGAGACCGACTTTCAACCCTTGTGTGACGTGGCTGTTATTCTCTACTCTTTCAGATGGCGCATCTGGGCCCCATGTATGGAAATGGTATGCAAATGCCTCAGTTCTTCCCTCCATACCAGATGCCTATGTGGCCTCAACCACCGCCCAACATGGGACACCCACAGAAACCATCTCCCAAACACCAGAGCAAGACTGAACAAAACCCAGAAACCCCAAAACCTAGCCAGCCTCCACCAGAAAAGCCAACACCAAAGCAGTCATCACCTACCCCAACTCAACCCCAGGAGGAAGTTCAACCACCTCAGGTGAGGTTGGAATCATAAATAACCTCAGTAGGTCATGACACTGTGCATATACACTTCAGTATTTCTTAATATGGGTACAGCTACCTTTAAAATAGGACCTTTAGTTTGTGACACTTTTCCAAGGTGATGCTGCCAGTACTACCCATCTTAAACTGTTTGGCAAGTCAATTTCAATCTTTGTTTGATTACAAATTACTAAATACTGCTGCCTTGAAATGACTCCTTTTAAAATAGAGGTAACTTGGTATTATAATATGAAAAACAAGTGAAGAGTCTGCAAACAGAGATTACAGTTCTATTCCAGCCCTTAATAGCTTTACAATCTAAAGCATGTCACTTCACCTTTTAGACTCCAGATTCCCTGAGGAAACAAAATGATCTCTAAGTCCTTTCCAGATTTGTGCTCTGATGGTCGCAAATAATGCCCTACTTCCAGTGATTCAAGCTAGCATAACTTGAAGTCCTGACTTAAAGCAAGTAGATATGCAAATATTTTCTTAAAATCTCACTCTAAAACGGTCTTTTAATGAATTAATGTTTATTATTAGACTATTACAGAAAAAAAACAAAATTGGATTAAAAGATATTCCTGAATTTGAATCCTGCTTTCAATCTTTATCAACTCTTAAGCTTGGGGCAGGTGACTTCCTATCTCTGAACTTCAGGATCTTAAGTTGAATGGAAATAGTAATGGCATTTAACTTCCAAGATTTTATGAGGAGTAAATGAATATATCAATGTAAAATACTTAACATGGTACCTAGATATAACAGGTCAATAATATTAATACTAACTACTATTTTTAATTATCATCTTTGCCTAAAAATATCACAGTATAATGTAATGAAATATTGAAACCCAAGTTTCAATAACTGCTTTTAATGGGTTTGTTTCAGTTTTCATTTGTCCTCATTTTTATAGCATGCTAATTCTTTCTTTCTGTGCAGGCCTTCCCACCATTTGGCAATGGGATGTTTCCTTATCAACAGCCACCATGGCAAGTTCCACATGTAAGTTTTTTTTCATATGCTAGAAGTAAAAAATATTAGCATGCTATGTCTCCAAATAGTATGAATTCATGTATTCTAAATTGAATGATCTTTACCAATCAGTAGAGAATACAAGCAGAATTATCACATCAGTAATCATGTAGTAAAAAAAAAATTTTTAATAAAATCTTACTTAAACAAACTGGTAACATGAACACACCCAAAATCAAACAGCTAGTAGTAGCTTCATAAATTCATTTCAGAGTTGTACTACTTCATTATTATTTCCAATATCCCTATGATTTTAGAAAATACAAAACTTATCCTCATTTAATGTAATGGGGAAAATGGGAAAAATAGAGTTTGAAAGTCATAAGACAAGTTGTGACTAGACTAAGATTTTTCCATCATATATTATTTCTAACCACAGATATTTTATAAAAAGTCTTGCAAGATAACACAGTTAAAATTAAATCCATTAAAACAAAGCAAAATATGGAAAGTACATCAGAGGCATTAAAAATATGAACCATAAAACTATTTGAACAGAATATCAATGTCTAGTTGCTGTTAAACTAACAAAAACAAGACATGTTTGATGGTACATCATTGAGTTGTGGCTTGAGTTTTTCTTGTCTGTAACTCTGTACAAAAGAAGGCTTCTTATCAACAAGGAACAACTGATTTCAACAAGTGAGAGTCCCTTACTTTTTTCCCTTAAAAGAGTAACTTCGCTTATTGACCATACTATACTAAGGCAACTAAGATAATACCAGGTAAAGATTTAAAAAGCAAATGAACATGATTCTTATGCTGAACTACCTATTAATCTCATCTTCACAAGTCTTCTTCAAGGTCTGTGGGAGTTGAACTGCTTTTCTAAACCCTCCCCTGAGCCGAAACTCAGCCTCCAAGTTGTATTAGGAAAATACAGTTTGGTCAAATAGAGATATCATAGTAATAACTCAGGAATGATTATCAGTTTGTCACCCTAAATATGAAGTGGATACTTTAAAAATAACATTATTAATCTCCATTATTGGATGTTCTAGTATAGATATTTGGGTCCTAGTAGCTCTCAAATTCCTCTTTCTCTTGCTGTTTGCATATGGTGGAGATGCTAGGTACATTACTTGCTGGGAGATTTAGCCATACCTGACATTTTAATTATCTAAGATCCAGCAGAAACCCTTACATTTAATAGTATCCAGTGATGGATTATGTGATAACTATTAATAGCTAGATTAGGAGAGCTAATTACTCAACAGTTAATAGAGCTAACACCCAGTTGCTGACTTCAACTAATTTAAGATATATTAAGATTTACAAATGACTACAGTGGTTTTCTCTTGTGTTCATGTTGCTGTTCACTTTTCAGAGGATGCCACCTGGTTTTGGACGTCCACTAGGCAGCAACGAAGAAGGAGGGGTAAGTACAAGTAAATCTACATTTTCTGCTAAGAATTATAATCTACTAGTTTCTGCTTTTTTGGTCCCTGTCTAATAAGAAAAAAATACAATGCATAAACCTGTAGTTTAAGTGCCCATGACTGAAGAAAAGTTAAGTAAGTCAAGTCCATTAGATAAGATAAATATGACACATATATTAAAATATATCTACACTGCTTTCTCTCTCACTCTTTCACTCTCCCTCTCTTTCTGACACACACACACAAACACAATTAACTTAATAAGCTTTGTTCCAGGTTGGAGCTGGACTCTAGACACTGTCAGAGCAACTAGTAAACAGAAAAGAAATTAAAAGCTTCTTAGAATGTTATCTCCAAAAAGATTAAGTAATCACCTATCTCATTGTGAATAAATTGAAGCCCAGAGAAGATAAATTCAATTTCACCCACAGAATAAATTGAAAAATTCAAAAATTCTTCTGACACTCCCTCCAATTTTTTTGAAATTACACACACGAGAAAAGCCAGATGCATGCCACTAAGTGATATATACTACTAAAAAGTTCTGTGCTAAAGTCACCACAAAATATTTTAGTGACTGAGTGCAGCACCCCAGACCTGTAGTTTAGTTCCCCATTTTCCCTAAAAATATGGTATGTCCTCAGTGAAACCCAGAAACCTGATAACACCAGGATCAGGGGTTAGAAAACAAAGTTAAAATAATGACATTAAAAATTACTGTCAGTGATAGCATATGGTTTTTTCAAAAACAATTCCAAGACAAAAATGAAATAATCCCAAATAAAAATGATTCAGATAATTGTATGTAATCTAGAATCTGGCATTTCAAATTTTTCCAAAGATAACCTAAGAAATGTGAAATCAAATGACCCAGACAATTAGCATAGAATTAAAAATTATTCTGTCTTGGAGAAAGCAGCTCAATTTCGTCTATGATGTTGGAACTATCTCTCACCCATATGTCTCATCATCTCCACCCACAAATGGGTATTTAAAAAAATTTTCCTAGATTGATTTGTTTTAAAAGAAAAACTAAATCAGAACAATGCAAATGCCCAGCAAACACACTGAAAACAAAGGTGAGAAAAATGTTTTCACACAAAGACTTCAAGTGGGAGAATCCCAGGAAAATAGATCATTGAAACCTAGTGAGATGATTATGATAGCACAAGTCTGTACTGTCATGGACACCTGGGCGTAGAGCCTAAATCTGCCCTGGAAGCCAGGCCATCGAAGGAAGCTTTCAAGCTGAGTCCTGAAGGATGAGTCAGGTATGCCAAGAAGGACAAATGCATAGGTGAGAAGTTTCAATGTGAAGGAACCTTGTGGAATTGTGCTAAATAAGAAAAAGGGGTGTGGTGTTCAGAGATCTTGTGGTACTAGTAGCAGTTGTGATTTGATTTGATTTGATTTGGTTGTGGTAAAAATAGAACATGAGATTTACCTTCAAAACAATGGGTTTAAATTGTATTATTTCTTATTAAAGTCATATTGGTTTAAAACAATGATTCAGAGATAAAGATTCACACCTCCAGAAGTATGTTACTGTAGCATGCCTAGCTACAAAGTGCTGTAATCTTCTATCACATTCCACTGGGCCAGTTCTCCCCTGTGCTCCCAATCCTCCTGCCCTGATAGTCAAACTATAGATTTCTAGGGTTTATTTTGATTTAGTTTTAGTTAGTTTAGTTGGTTCAGCTTATTTGGTTTCTTTATATTCTACCTACGAATGAAATAATCCAGTATTAGTCTTCCTCCTTCTCTTCTCACTTTACTTAGCATAATCCCCTCTAGTTCCATTCAATTTTCAAAAATCATGTGAGTTTGTCTTTTTATATAGCTGAGTAATACTCATTGCATATATATTCCACATTTTTTACTCCATAAAGAAAGTTTTAAAATATACGTCACTATTATATTGCTACAAAGATCAATATAATCTACACTGAATTTATTACTAGGTATAATTATCACCCTTATTATTCACATTCAGTAACATAAACATTTTATTATTCAATATTATTTAATCTACTTTCATTCTATTAAAAAAATGAAAATTGCATCCTTGCCCTTCTGAGTTCAAGGGAGTTGGCCAGTTATTACAGTGCCTGTACTCCTCCCAAGAACATAACACAAACCCCAAATTTACCTTGAAAATCAAAAATCAAAGAGGGACAAAACAGGGGAGGGAGGAACACATGGGACCATGATGATAGGTCACTGGTGATAAGGTGGTAGAAGAACAGTGGGAACTACAATGATGTAAGAAGAGCAAAAATGAATAAGCAAAATAAAAAAATTTTAGTCTATGTGGTCTAAAAAAATATGAAGAACAAATGTGACTAGAAATAGTCATACTTAAAATTAATTTTAAAAAACATACTTAATTAATTTTAAAAAGCAAAGACAAATTCCCTATTTTTCTTTTCCTTTATTCTTCTATCCCCTTATACTTTCTTCCATTTTTCTTATTTTTTTATTTGATTATTCACATCATTATCTACCCTAGGGTTCTCCCACCCCATTATCACCTGTGAACCATTGTCTTAGTTTTGTTTGTTTGTTTGTTTTTGAGACTAGATCTTGCTATTTTTGCCCGTGGAACCACAGGCTCACGTTGCCTGGGGTATCACAGACTCAAGCAATCCCCAGCCTCAGGTTCCCAAGTACCTGGGATTACAGGCGTGCACCACCACGCCCAGTTATTTTTTGGGACTAGGTCTCGCTAGGTGTCCCCAGCGGGACTCGAACAGTGATCCCTGGCCCCAGCCATGGCTTTCTCGGCTGTCACCTACAGGCATGCACCACCATGCCCAGTCATTGTCTTAGTCTTGTATACCACATCTTCTTAATCCACTCATCTGTCTTTGAGCACTTAAGAGGTTTCCATAACTATAATACTGCAGTGAACACAGGAGTGCATCTATCCCATTGACTTACTCTTTACTTTCTTCAGCTAGATACCTACGAGTGAATTTGATGGATTATGTGGTAAATTTGTTTCTAATATTTTGAGAAACTTTTGTACTGTTTTCCATAGGGACTGGGCCACTGTACATCAAAACAAATTTTGAAGTGTAAAATACAGTAGTTTTGTACACGGGAACAAAGTTGCATAACAGATTTCTAGAGCTTATTCATCTTGCTAAATTGACATTTTGTGTTATTAATTAGTAACTCTCCATTTCCCCTCTCTTCAACCCCTAATCATTGTCATTCTATTTTTTGACTGCTTGAATTAGACTATTATAAATCCATTGTATAAGTGGAAGCATACAGTATTTGTCTTCCTGTGACTGACTTTATTTTGCTTAGCATAATGTCTTCATATTTCATCCACATTGTTACATAATGCTGAATGTATTTATTTATCCTGAGGCTATTTAATATTCATTGCATGTATGTAGCACATCTTCTTTATCTATCCACCTGTCAATGGGCATTCATGTTGTTGTCATTGTGAATAGTATCACAAGTAGTAGTTGTGATTTGAAAGGGCATAAAAGAGGGCAAACTGCATGTTAATAATTGCTAAAATTATTACTACTATACAATATGTAATTTTTTAGGAGCTTATTGAGTATAGGCCACTGGGTTTTACATGGGTTATCGCATTTGACCTTTATGACAAGTTAATAGTTGTCATTTTACTAAGAAGTTATTATTTTACTCTCTCCATTAAAAACTGGCATTGGACCAGAGTCAAACCGCTAATATTGATGATAGGAATTTCAAACTATATCTGTCTAGAGCCCCACTCTTTAGTACAATGCTTTCTGTGTTATACTATGAGGTTTAGAGTTTAATCTTGGAAGGTAAGTATAACTTTAATAGTATTTAAAAAGGGAAAGTGACAGAACTTTTCCACACACGCAAAACAATCTACTGTTCTGGTGGCAGTGGAGAGCCAAGATCAGAGGAAATTAAAATTATATGCAGAGTAATCTGCTAGAAAATGTTTTACAATAGTTTAGGGTAGGAGGAAGGGACTAAGAGGAAAGTTTACCTCTTATAGAAGGTGGTCACTAATTGTCATGGGAAAATAAAGAACAGATCAGAAACTTGAGAACAGATAGGTAGTGGGGTATGTTACTTAGATACAGAATATTGGAGAAGAAAGTTTGTGGGGATGTAAGTTCACTTATGGGTATATTCAGTTAGGGACACTCATGAGGTCTTGCCATCTCAACCTCAGGAGAAAGTATCATGGGCCAGGAATTATGTCTTTGTGAGTCTTTGGTACATACTTAGCTTGAAAGATGACCTGCAATAGATTAAACAAGGCAGATGTATAAAACAAACAGAAAATGAGGATGAAGGATGAAATCTTTTTTTTTTTTTTTGAGGCTAGGTCTCACTATTTTTGCCTTTGGAACTGCAGGCTCATGGTGCCCAGAGTACCACAGACCAGACTCAAGCAATCCCCAGCCTCAGCTTCCCAGGTAGCTGGGATTACAGGCATGTGCCACCACACCCAGCTATTTTTTTGGGACTAGGTCTTGCTATGCTGCCCCGGCAGGTCTCAAACTGAGAGGCACTTATAGGCAAGTTCCACCATGCCTGGCTGAATGAAATCCTTTTAAAAAATTCTTTAAAAAAACTGAAATTCAGGATCCAGGCCTAAGAAGGGAAAACTGAGACTTAATGGTCAGAAAGAATATAAGAGAGAACATGAGCAAGTGGGCTCATAGAAATCAAGTTTCAAAAAAGAAAGGAAGCCTAGACAATGGCGTTTAAAGTAGCATATGGCTATTAAGATTTTCTTATCACATTATAAAATTCTAAACAAACCCTGTTGGAAAATGGAATAATTATTAATTTCCATCTTCTTCCTCATAGAACCCATACTTTGGATACTTTGGATATCACGGATTTGGGGGCCGTCCTTATTATTCAGAAGAGATGTTTGAACAAGATTTTGAAAAACCCAAAGAAGAAGACCCTCCTAAAACAGAGAGTCCAGCCACCGAGCCCTCATCTAATTCAACAGTTCCTGAAACTAATTCTACCCAACCAAATGCACCCAATCCTGGAGGAAATCAGGGCAGAAATGACACCAGCCCAACTGGAAACAATGGTCATGGGCCAAACACTGTAAACAATCTACCCCCTGTAGTTAACACTTCAGGCCAGGGAATACCAAGAAATCAAATCCCATATGGACCACGTCAGCCAAGCATTCATGAACATTATCCAAATCCTAACATCCGAACTTATCCTGCAGGAAGACAATGGCGTCCCACTGGTACCATCATGGGGCACAGACAAAATGGACCTTTTTACCGAAACCATCAAATTCTAAGAGCTCCTAGATGGCATTCCTATGCTTTGGAAAGCAAACAAGCACTTCGTCCAGGAATTCCATTTTATCGCAAAGCTTATGCTAACACTGCAAGGGGCAATTCTCCCAATCATGCAGGAAACCCAACAAATTTCAGAAGAAAGCTCACAGTTCCAAATAAACAACCCATGGGAACCAATGTTGTTGCCCCTGTGAGCCCCAAACATGATACTGTTGGCCAAAATGAAAACATTCAAAATCCAAGAGAGAAGCCACCAAGTGAAAAGGAAAAAGTAGTCATTCCTACAAAGGATCCAACTGGCCCCTGGAAAAACTCACAAGATTATGAAGTTAGAAAAGATTATGGCGTTGGCAAAGATTATGGTGTTGGCAAAGATTATGGCGTTGGCAAAGATTATGGCGCTGGCAAAGATTATGGCATTGGCAAAGATTATGGCACTGGCAAAGATTATGGCGTTGGCAAAGATTATGGTGTTGGCAAAGATTATGGCGTTGGCAAAGATTATGGCGTTGGCAAAGATTATGGCGTTGGCAAAGATTATGGCGTTGGCAAAGATTATGGCACTGGCAAAGATTATGGCGTTGGCAAAGATTATGGCGTTGGCAAAGATTATGGCACTAGCAAAGATTATGGCACTGGCAAAGATTATGGCACTGGCAAAGATAATGACATTGGTAAAGACTATGGTGTTAGTAAATCTAACTATAAACAGCCTGAGGGTAATGTGCTAATCCCAAATTTTAATTCTATTGATCAACAGAACTCATTTTTCCCTAGAGGAGATTCCAGAAGAGCACCAAAGAATTCTGATGGACAGACCCAAAGCCAGAATTTGCCCACAGGGATTATTTTAGAGCCAAAAAGAATCCCATATGTATCAGAAACTAACAGGCCCGAATTAAAGCAAAATACTTACCATCCTGTATACCCTGAGGAAACCCCTTCCCCTGCAAGAGAACATTTTCCTGTTGGAGGAAATACTTGGAACCAGCAAGAAGTATCTCCACCATTTAAGGAAGAACCTAGAAGACAGGAAGAACACTTATCACATCCTTCCCTTGGCTCTAGAGGTATTTACTACTCTGACTATAACCCTTATGATCCCAGGGAAAACTCACCATACCATAGAAGCAATACATGGGATGAGAGAGATGAGTCGCCCAATGCTATAGGACAACCTGAAAATCCACGGTACTCCATGAATACTCCAGACCCAAAAGAGACCGTTCCTTATAATGAAGAGGATCCAGTTGACCCAACCGGTGATGGAACTTTCCCAGGACAAAGTAGATGGGGTATGGAGGAGTCAAGCTTTAAAGAAGGACCAACAGTTAGGCACTACGAAGGCAAGCAATACATTCCATATCAACCGAAGGAATATCTTCCTTATTACATAGATAATCCATCAAAACCTAGGGAGGACTTTCTTTATCGTGAATTTTACCCATGGAACCCAGAGGAGAATTTTCCATTATATAATACAGTTCCCTCTGTCCCACCACCTGTGGAGAGCAGGCCTTATTATGCTAATAATGGTCCTGGACAAGAAGAAAGCACTCTGTTTCCTTCTTGGAACTCCTGGGATGGGAGGATTCAGACCCAAGAGCAGAAAGAAGGGTCATATTTTAAAAGAAATTTCTGGGATCAGCCACCAAATGTACACAAAGGCCCTGCTACTTTACCCTACCAGAGAGAGAACCATCCCTATTCCAGTAACTCTCCTGTTGGGCTTCAGAAAAATCCACGATGGCAGGAAGAAGAGAACTTGAATTATGGCATGCAAATTACTAAATTAAATTCACCAGAGGGAAAACACTTGGATTTTCCAGACTCAATTCCTCCAAGTTATCCAACAGGTCAAAAAGGACATGTATTTCATCTTAACCAGAGAGGCCCTTGCTGTGCCAGTGGCTCCACAGGGCAAAAGGATAACCCACTTGCTCTTCAAGACTACACTCCCTCCTATGGTCTTGCTCCAGGGGAGAAACAAGACACCAGCCCTCTGTATACAGAAGACAGTCATACTAAGCATGCAAGCCATACCATCCCCCCAACAAGCATCCTACCTAGCCAAAGAAACAGCTCAGAAAAAAGACTAGTTGAAGAAAGTCAAAACCCCAGTCCTTTTAAAGATGATGTGCCCACTTTGAGAAGGAATACACCATGTTTCAGAAAGAATCAACTGGAGCAAAGGGCAATTATGCCCTTACCTGAAGTCAGTTCCCTTCAATCAAAGAACATACCTTGTCTCAAAAAGGATCTTGGAGGAGATGGAAACAAGGCTTTGGAACAAATATTTGAAGGCAACCAGCTCAATGAAAGAACTGTTGACCTTACCCCAGAGCAACTTGTTATCAATACTGATGATGAAAGTCTCAAGCTAGAAGGCATCCAAAGTGAAGTGCTGGGAAATGAGGGTGAAAGGCAGCCACAAAGACCACCCAGCATTCTCAAATTACCATGTTTTGGCTCTAGCTTAGAGAGGTATGACTCCTTCAGTACTGGAACTCCATCTAGTATTGGAAGGCAAGGCCCATTTGATGGAGACCCAATTATGCCTACTGAGGTTCCTGGGTTAGCTACTCAGGTAGAGCTCCAGAGTGTAAATGTAGATCCCCTTACTGCAGGTGAACACACTCCATTTGATTCCCTTCAAATAGGCTCCGATCCACAGCACCAGGTACAAGACTGCTTACTACTTCAGGCCTAGGGATTATCTTTACCAATTATTCTTTGGGGAAAGAAAATACCTGATATTCTACAGTTGTTCCCAACCTTCCCAACCTCCTCCAGTTCAAGTATGTGTTTAACCTTCTCGATGATCCTTAAGATTTTGCCCACTGCAGCAGTAAGTCGTTACTCAAGTCATGCTGATGGGGCTGGGCCTCTGATGCGAAAGCTAAATGGGAATACTGCATAGAGCATAGGCTTACAAAGTTAATACAATCATTAATTAATTAATGCAGGAAGGCCTTAATTCACAGGAGGCATTTGTTTAGGTTAGTTTTCCTTTGCTTGCAAATTCTTCCTTTTTCTCTCAAAGTTCCATCCTTGCAAAATTATCTGGTTTTGCAAGACAAAAGGCAGATCAACTTTCCATTTTATGTATGGAGATCTACACATCAGTATAATCCTGAAGCACTGTACATTTTTTTTCTATATTAGTCTTTGTCAGATTTGTTTTGTTTTATTTTGGCTTTTTTCATAGTAAATGATCTCATTTGGCATTTATCTTCTTCCACTAACTCTTACTTTACCCTATCATCTTTCTCTTCCTTCTATATTAACCATTCATTATTTAATTTTCTCTTTTTCCTTTCTCATCTTTTTCTCTATTCCATATTAACCTATTTTCATTATTAGTCTTTATATTTATCATCGGCATGCGTCCTCCTTTTCCAGCTTTCTGCCTCCTAATGTATCACTTGTCAGTCAATCCCATCTCTGATTTCTTTTTTCTGTTTCTCTTTACGCTATTTTTGTACCTTCAGACTGCCTGTCTTTCTTCCTTTTTGTATCTACTTTCCAAGACTCTACTTTTTTCTTTGACCCAATCTATCTATCATTGTAGAATATATTTCAGAAATACATTTCAGTAGACACTGACACCTATTTGGCTTTTAATTTTCTTAAAGCTTTTACAAGGTAAACACATTTCAGTTAGAGGAACACATTCAAGAAGAATAGGAGAAAATGGCTAGTTTCACAGAACCAGTATCCTGGGTATGGACTTATAAGGTAAGGAGAAAAGAATGGCCACTCTGTGACAGAGGATTCCAGTAAAAAGAATAGGACTTGCCACAGCTGCTCACTAACTCATAATTTGCAGGATCTTTAGGAAACCCCATCCTAGTCAATAAAGCAAGATTCAACAATTACTTTTCTACAGGTGATTCTACTGGCATATACCATTGAGTGCACAAGGATTTCATGTCCTGGTAGAATTATTGGCAGACGTGATTTCTTTCATCCCTTGATCAAATAGTGTAAGTTACTTTGTAGATACTTCTATATCTTCTTGCTTAGAATACAGCTACATTTTTTTTGTCTTGTTTTGTTTTTACTAATGGCATTTCAATTTACTATCTGGATGCTCCTTCCTAGAGAAGGCTTCTCAGAATTATCTAGACATTTACCTTCTAACTCTAAGGAATTTCTAAGGAGAAAATTTCCTGGAACAAATTTCACAAGATCCCAGAAATTTGGGAAAATACATTATTTTCCAAAGGAAAGTATCATTTTTCAAGTCTTCTAAATTTCCTGGCATAGAGTCTTGCATACCACTAAACATTTGTTAACTGGCTGGTTTTTAAAAAGCCTTCAACACTCCTGTGAAAATACTGCAGGGTGCTTTCCCTGTGGGTAAACAATGTGGGATACAGAATGAGTCACCATACGCTGCAGTTTTCTATATTTGACAGCATTTGCCTCATAGAGTCCGTAGATAAGGGATCTGACAGGAGGGTGAATTAGGCCATCCAGTAGTTGCTTAAATCCAGCATCACCTCCAGCTTCGTATTTTAATCACACACTGAAAAAACATCAACATAATCTATATGAAACTGTCTCTTAAGATGATCCTCATTAAATAAAATTAGACTGTTATATTTCACATTTTTCCAAATGATTTTTTAATCTATATCTGAGACATTCATTGTAAAATACTCATTTATTTCAATATTCCATCAAAATGTATGGATCATGTGCTGTTTTGGGAAGATAGATTCACATTTCTTTATCTATAAAGTACCACAGCTTAAATTACTATTAGACCTCTGTAATATAAAATGTGAAAAAGCACAGCAAGACAAGAGCATCCCATTTTGAGAAAGTAGAGGGAGGGGGAAATGTCCCTGTAGAAAATAACTCCTCATCTCATCAGTACAATTGTCCTTCTGCATGTCTGGATGGACACAAGTCTAAATTCCTTGTAGAGAAGACATTATCCTATGTTCCCTTCGTATGTTATGGAAAAACATTTAAATCAGCATTAAGGGTAAGGTGCTCATAATGACAATGATGGACTCTAGAAATGGTTTCCCTTTTGTCTCTAGCACCCCCTACCCACTACCATCATCCAATGAGTTCCTAACCTAGTGGAAGTCATCCACCAATTCTAAGAAGACTGGAAATACCCTGATGATATCTTCAGTTGATAAACTAAATAAAGAAAATGAAAATAATACCCAAGGCTGACTAGCACAGGTGACAGTTCAGTAAGGGGAACACACACCTGCCTCAAGAGTTTTTCTATTTTACAGCCTAAAATAGATTTCTCTTGAGGGTTTTTTTGCAACCACCCCAATGTATGTAGGTTCATCATTGGTTTTAGCAGTTACAGAAGAAAACTGAATTTACCATTATCTGCACAGGATTTTTTAACAGTGAACAGGGGAAAACAGCAGCAAAGAAAACACCCACTGGAGTCTCTCTTTGAGTTCACCTTCCCCCAGGGAGATGCTGCCCTTTTATCCTCTCCTTCTAGGCCCAGGTATGCACACCCAGGCATGTGTACATCCATCCGACCAAGTGTGTACAGCCATCAGGAGTGCAAAACACCATA
The DNA here is from genome assembly GCA_004024945.1 of Uropsilus gracilis. Classification (NCBI taxonomy): domain Eukaryota; kingdom Metazoa; phylum Chordata; class Mammalia; order Eulipotyphla; family Talpidae; genus Uropsilus; species Uropsilus gracilis. The sequence goes on along the minus strand of PVHY01015670.1, from coordinate 12,330 downwards.
AATGCTGGCCATAGGGGTTAGTGGTGGAAGAGGATGAAAAACCCCAGTAACTGGAGGAAATCTTGCACTTTTTCATTTTAAGTAGGAAGCAAAGTAGGATGACGATAATTACAGTTACCTCTGAGACAGTCTTGTAGCCATTATCATGGAGAGGCTTCTTCTCTTCACTTCCCCTTTACATGTCTTACTGTAGCCACTCACATCAGTCTTAACTTTATACATCTCTAAAGAAAATTCACAAGACATGACCTTTGAGTTACTTTTATCATTTTTTTTTTATACATCTTTGCCTAGTTGTTTTTCTCTTCCCTCGCCCCAATCTCCTTTAGTCATGACTATAAGGGCCTGAAGAAGATTCATGGCATAACTCAGGAAACCAAAATTCATTTCTGAAAATCAAAGAGAACCAGAAATGTTGGAATTCAAATCAACAGCCACATCCCTCTTTACAAAACCTCCAAGGTTTCACTGTGACTCAGACCAAGTACCCAGTGAAACCTCAGAAACAAGGTGCACTTGGTGGAAAATAGATAATCCCCATTTTACAACAGAAAATAGCATTTGGTTTTGCCCACCTGTTCTTCCTTGCCTCTAGCTCAATAACATCCTTGCCCAATAACATCAGCCACTGAACCTTTTTTCTCTCACTTTGAATTTGTAAGCAGGAAGATTTAGAAACAGGCTTCAGCTAGTTACACAATTCCATGCTGGCAGAGCAGAATTCTCCAGATAAAGGAGCAAGAGAAAAGAACTATAATTCAACACGGGCATAATTATGCAAATAATGAAGCTCCTCTGAATATATTCTTACCTCCGTAGTCAAACTCCTCTACCCTCATGGCGCCCAATTTCATCTGCCTAAAAATCCAGAACCCTCCATTTATTTGCTTCATCAGAAGCATCAGTAATACCTCTGAGGCTCTGAGCTTAGCGGAGCAGTCATGCCTCATTCCTTTCTGCGGTGGTTAAAGTAGCCATTTGCTGTGCTTAACCTGACACAAAGATTCCTTCTCAAGTGTTGACTGATCTATAGCATTACCTAGTCATCGATTGTTAGCCATGCTGAGTTGCCTTAACTAGCATCCTTACTTAGAATTCAGACCAGTGACAGTGTTGCATGCTCTAATGGTATTTTCAAGTTTTAATGTACATGTGAATCTATATTTAAAAGAAGGTTTTGATCCATGATCTGGAGAAGGGCGTGCATTTCTGTACTATAAACATGCTCCCAGGGGATGAGGAATCAAGCCAATTGGTCCCCCAAAGCTGGAATGGCAAACTGCTAGATTATTTCCTGTAAATATGAGATGACACATCAGGAAATTTAATGCTGAAAAAAGTGAATATTGCTAATTTGAGAGGATGTGTATAAATGATGACGTAAACGAAAGATTAGATTTAAGAACACAAAAAGAAAGAGAAGCAGGCCAATCATGTGTCTGTTCCTTCGTTGTAAGCTTCTTCCTGTCTCTTTGTCTGCCGTATGTATTTCTAACAAGATCTACTTCCAAATAAGCAGTTCATCTTCTATTACTATTTCTTCCAAGATTATTTTAACCCTAGTATCCCCAGGTTTCTCTAAAGGTTCATGGCACTTTGTCTTTATATTTAAGCACACATTGTCTTATATCATGTAATAACTTTCTTGTGTTAGTTCTACTTCATAGAAGGAGAAAGAACATTCCTAAAAACTGAGGCCAGTTTTTATTCTTCTTATTTATCCTTCCTAGCAACTAGCTCTGTGCTGGGCATAGAGTAGATGCCAAATACATGTTATTTTTTCTTTAAATATATTTTGTAAGTGAATGAAAAACTAGAATTTCACAAATTTTAATATAATTGATTTTAAATAAAATTAATCATGTTTTTAACTACAATTATAGGTTATTTGGCAAATAATGAAAAGCTAAAGGAAACAAGTGAAAAATAACACATAATCCCAGCATCCAATGTTAATATTTTGGCTTATTTTCTTTTGTGTTTGGGAGGGAGGGTCTTAAGAAATTCTTCAATGAAAGACCCACATTTCTCTCCACACAGCATATAAGCAATTTCCATTAAATTAAAAATAAATTCTCACTTTCATTGTCAGTAAAATGTTTTTAAGTGTACCTATATTATCATTCCCTTGACAATGAACTTAGTTTCTTATGAATTTTCACTATCATAAATAAAGTTGTAATAAATATCTTTATGCCTCTTTCTCCCCATGTTTCTGATTATTTCCTTATAAATGCAATTACTGGCTGGGCGCAGTGGCGTGTGCCCTTAATCACAGCCTACGGAGTGAGGCTGATACTAGGAATCGCTTGAGTCCGTGGGTTCGAGACCCGCCCGAGTCAACATAGGACACCTAGAATAGCTAGGATGGTGGTGCGTGCCTGTAATCCCAGCTACCTGGGAGGCTAAAGCTGGGGATTCCTTGAGTCCATGGTACCGGGCAACGTGAGTCTGCAGTTCACCGAGTAAAATAGCGAGGCCTAGTCTCAAAAAAGAGAAGAAAAGAAAAAGAAAGAAAGAAATCCAATTACTGGGGGAAATGGTCTGAAAACATATTTTAGACAATTCTGAGTAACAATATTGACTTTGGAGTTTTGACAGTCTTGAATACATATGTGATTTGTGAAATGGTGAACAAATTGCATCATCTCTGCAGTTCAGTTTCATTGTTTTTAAAATGAAGATGGTACTTGCTTGGTCAGTTATGATTAAATGAAACATTAAAATTAATATAGATTCATTTTATACTTTAACCACTACGTGGCGATAGAGGTTCATAAGTCTAAAACCGTGGGTTTCACAGGCTTCCCAAGCTGTAGCCGCACCTGGCAACTGTTCACAGCCTGCAGTTTCTCCAGCTGCAACCTATTCAGCATCTCCGGGTGTGGGGCTCAGCAATCTATTCCAACTAGACTTCTAGGTGAGGCCTGATCACGCTAAAGCCTGAGACTCATTGGTCTAATGAAGTTTGTATTTTGCTCTAATTTGTCTGCTAGACAGAACCAAAAGAAATTTAACATATTAACTACAATTTGCAGAGGATTACTGAATGCTATAACTTTACTGGCACACATAAATTACAAGTTATATACTATTTTTATTTTTAAAATGATTTTTAAAATTTTATTTCCATATTTTAAAGGAGGAAACAATCTTAGATTGAATCACTTTGTTCTTTTGACGCCAGGTCTGTATTCCAGCTAAGTCCATGGACTTTATCCATTATACAATATTGCCATTGCAAAGCCAAAGCCTGGCAAGTTCCTGTCCCACTGCTCTTAAGCCAGGGAGTCTGAGACTATCTGGTTACAAGCTGTTTTCATCTGTGCATTTGTGATTGCAGAAGTGTAATTATGGTTCATTTTGAATATCAAGTTATGTGAACCCATTAAAAATGAGAATGCTCTTAAAGTGAAAACTGAAAGCTTGGCTTGGGTCTACTAGTTTCTAAAAGCCTGGCAGAAAGAAACATTAATTATTCTCATTGCTAATTAACATAATTTTTCTCTGATGGTGCTGAATGTGCTAAGACAATGAGTAACAATGACTAAGAGAACTATGCAAAAGGCAAACATGCTCAACAATAGTACCCACTTATGCCTGTCTTTTAAAACATATTCATTTAATGTAAATCAAAAAGAGAGGACAAGAAGATACAAGCAAAATTGACTTATGACAGGTCAATGAATTGGTCACATTGACCTCAAGATACCACAAAAGCTTTAAGAAAATTAATGTTATAGTGCACATAAATGATTGTCAAAGAGCCTCACTGATGTGTTAAGACTATAGCTGAGTAATTCACTGTTTTTATTGCTATTTGCTAGAAGAGTGAGCCAGTCGATTTACTAAGTACCCACTGTGTTGTCTTTCTCATTTATATTATGAAAGCAGTACCTTAAAAGTTATTATGCAAATAAATGAAACAACAATGGTGAATCATCTGGTATGTGAAGAATGCTCAAGATCATCATCATTATCATTAAATCAGGTTTATTCAGACCCTGCAGAAGCAGACTCTAAGATGAGATCAGAAGTAAAAGAGGCTTATTAGGGGAAACACTTGTAAGGGAAAATGAGGGTCAAATATGCCTGAGAGTGCAATCATTCTCTGACCCAGGTCTGATCCAGGTGAAGGAATGAGTAGGAACAAGGCTGGGTAGGTAATATCTGATGATCATGCAGTACTAAGAAATTTTCAGTGATGCTGATGAGGAGTCTTCAAGTCAGTCCTTCATCAGACAAGTTCTGGCAGTCCTGTCTCTCAGGATCAGCCAAGTAACCACCACACTTCATCAATACTGACTGAGCGCGTGACCTCCCACAAAAGATGGATACCTGAGTCTATAGCACCACTGTCCCTGCAAAGGTGCTTTCACAGCTGCTTCCTCCACTTTGATTCCCTGCTAAATTTTACACAGATGCAAGAAAAATACGTAAATGAAACAGGAATGTTGTCATCTTTATTTAATAGTTTTGTTGAAAAGCCACCTGATACACTAGTTCATAATTATAAAATCCTATATTTGTGTTAGGTAGATGAGAAATGCTAAATTGATATTAACAGGAATGTCTTAGAGTTGGACTGAATTTCTGAAAGGCGTATCTGCAGGACCATCATTTGCAGTTCTCTGCAGGCAAATGTTTAATAAAGCAATAATGCTGGAGTGGGAGTCTTATAAGAATCTCCAGTGTGGTACTAAAAACTGTTTTTTGTGTATTCACAGAGAAATTAAGGGAAAGATGGGAAGAAGCATAATCTACCCCTTTGCCAGCTGTAATAACATGAAGGTCCTTGAAGGCATTATGCTAAGTGAAATATACCAGAAACAAAGAGACAAATGTTTGACCTCATATGTGTTAAATAAAAACAAACAAACTCATAGAAAAAGATATTAGATTTGTGGTAATCATAGGCATAGAGTGAAGGAAGAGGGAGCTGGAGGAAGGTGATCGTGAAGTAGAAACTTCCAGCTGTAAGATAAATAAGGGATGTAATGCACAACTAACAACTCTCACTAACACTGCTATATGATACATAGGACAGCAGTTAGACTATATCCTAAGAGTACTCATCATAAGGAGAATTTTTGTTTTTTTTTTTTTTCCTTTTCCTTCTATTGTGTTTGTATGAGAATACTTATGCTAGCTGAACCTACCGTGGTAATTGCTTCACTATATATGTAGATCAAACCAGTGTGATGTGTGCCTTATACAATGATTGCTGATTGTTCCCTAATAAAATTGAGGGGGGAGGGAGAAAAATCTCCCATAAATTATCATCACATATTGGAAGTTATTTTTCCCTTTATAATTCTGCCAAGTGACTATAATTACTTACACATAAGCCTTGTCTCAACTATGCTGGACTCAAATTTATTCTTTCAACCAATATTTGTTGAGCATCTCTACATGCCAAGCACTGTAATGAGAACTCTTAGAACAATTTTCCTATATATTATATAGCAGTGTTAGCTATAGTAGTCATGTGCTTCCATAGAAAAAATTCCAATGCGACCTTGTACATCATATGTGAAAATAGGGTAAGACAGACCACAGACATGATGAAATAGTAAATCTCCTAGAGGGTGATAAGGGTGGTGGTAGGATTGAGCCAAGATAAGAGAATAGGGTTGGCAATTTTTAAAAAATGGTCAGTGAGCCTCCCGAAAATAATGACAGTTCTAGGGAGAGAGTGCTGGAGGAGGGTATGCTGAAGACCCTCAGTGATCTAGCACAGTTCTTTGCATGTGGTAAATATAGAATAAATGTTTACGAACTAAATAAAACTCAAGAGCTTAGCTGAAACCACATGCTAGATTGAACATTAGCCAACAATGACTCTTGCATATCAAAACTATGCTTCCCACTGAAGCACCAGCGTGTCTTTGTCTTATCTTTAAAAAAAAAAAGTGAATATTGGGTGTGAACACAGGATAGGAAATTAACAATTATATAATCACTTTAAAAAAAGAAAACAGGACAATGTCTCTTCAAGAAATCGACTTTTACTAATCAGCCTCCTGTTATTTTAAATTCAGATTCAGCATTTACTTTCCACAGTGCCTTTAGATACGCAGGTCAGCTGGCCCTTAGTCTTCTACTACAGAGAAGTTTTATGTGTCATGATAAACACTATGTCAGGATCTTGCCTTTTATTTAGTTTTAAGTTCAAATCACAAAGCTGCCTTAAGCATGTACATGTGTAATTACATCATACTTATAAAGTTCAGCAATACATTATATTTTAACATACAACAAAATTAACACAAACTTTTACCCAATAAAATATTTCACACAGGAATATGCTTATGAATCTATTTAATTATTCAAACTGTGCTAGAGAATACATATTTGGGGATACATATTTGTTTCAATTCAGTTACAACATGATTTCCAGTGAGAATTTCTTTCACTATGCTAGTTATCAAAAAAAACTTTACCAAGAAAAGAAAAATCTGTTTCACCAGCTATCAAATCTGTATTATGTCAAAATATATTTTTCATTATGCATTTAATTAAGTCACCTTTACTGAGTTCAAAAAATTAGCGATCCCTTGTAAATTATATTTATTTTTTCAAAACATGTTTTCTAGATATTATTTTTCTAATAAAGAAACAGAATTAGCCTTTTTTTTTTTTACATATGTTTTCTCCACACAGTAATGATCATTTTTTGAAACAAAGTAAACTATGCTAAAGCTCTGGCTCTCCAAAGGCAAAGCTAAAAATAAAAAGGCAAAACAAAGAATTTTTTTTGTGTAGATTCACAGAGAAATTAAGGCAAAGATAAAAGAAATAATATTTCCTCCCCTTTAATTATGCTTTCTGATCTTAACTCTGGCTTTTGTTTTTCTCCCTGTATCTTTTTTAAGTGCTAGAAATTATATTCTTAAGAACATGCACCACTTCTGGCAAGAATAACTGATATTTTCCAATACCTATGAAGGGGACATACAGTAGAGAAGTAATTCTCTAAGAAAAATAGCAATATAGTTTCAATTGTTGGGTCCAGAGTTTGTTTATAAAAAAAAAAATCATAGTTTCAAATTATTGGTAGTAAATGCATCAATTTAGTAGATATAAATGGAGAACCTTTCAAGATAAGCAGTTGTGCAGTTAGCAATGACTCGAATTAGTCAGGATAGCAGGAATCCGGGGTTAAGGCTGATTCCACCATTACGGTCTTACCACCATAGGAAAATGGAACCTTAGTTGTATAGCATTTGTTTCTGTCATAAGTATAACAGGTCTCAGGTTCTTCACACATGGTGCTCTGAGAAGCAGTAAATATCTGATTATCCAGCTCAACTTCTGTAGGGTCACATTTTTTACAGCTGAAGAAACAAAGATATGCATTAGACAATGCCCATATAATGCTCCCTCAGATTCTGAGTAACTATACATTTCTATTCAAAATTAATTAGTTCTTACAACTCCAACGTGACCTCAGCTACTCTACCATAGAAAGGAGTTTATGGAATTTCTCAACCTTTAATGTACAAAAATTAGTTGAAAGTAAGCAATATAACTAATGATAGAATTGTTTGCCCATACCTTATAGCAGCTTCTACTCTAAGGTTTATTCCCAAATGTATGCTAGGATTAAATGAGTTAGTTATTGTGACAAAAAAATAAAATTTTTTAAAGAAAGTATTTGATGCTGGATCCTAGAGTTTCCAAGTAAATATCTGCTAATCAATGCATCTAAAACCCAACTATTGATTTTTTTTTTTTTTTTTTTTTTGAGACTAGGTCTCGCTATTTTTGCTCGTGGAACTGCAGGCTCTCGTTGCCCCGGGGTACCACAGACTCAAGCCATCCCCAGCCTCAGCTTCCCAGGTAGCTGGGATGACAGGCACGCGCCACCATGCCCAGCTATTTTTTTGGAACTAGGTCTCACTACGGGCCCCAGGTGGGACTCGAACCGCAATCCCTAGCCCCGGCCGCTTCATAGGCTGAAGCTTACAAGCACAAGTCACCGTGCCCGGCCTAAACCAACTATTGAATTATTAAGATAATCAGCACTCCCTGTATTAAACTGGCAATAATTTCTTCTTTAATAAAGTGTAATGTTAAGTCTTATCTTTGACAAAGTTTTATTATTTAATGATATTTAATAATTAATATAGGAATAAATGCATTCCAATTATGTTGGTAAATGTGTGCCAAAGTATTTACAAAATCATTCCTATTAACAAGGTTCGATTATTAACTTCCTTTTTTATATTAACATGAAGGAAAATCTCTTACAAGTCCGACAAATGGTAGACAAACTGGGTTCTCACTGGTGAAGTCGGATCAGAGATATTCTCCCTGCTGTACAGAGGAACACTAAAAAAAAAGAAAAGAAAAGAAAGCAAAACAATTCAGTTAGCAAATATTGTATGTTTGGATAATAGTTACATTGCTAGGACAGTACTTATTGTTTAACTAGGACATTTAGAACCCTTAGAATTCTCTAAGCAATTTGCCGTATCTTAAATGCTTCCTGTTGAAAGTATAAGTTCATAGCATCTCCTCTGTCAACACTTTTGCTTCTTGGGCAAATCCCTAGCCCCCCAGATACAGGCTAGCCTCTTACAAGAAGCATAGAAAGTGCTGCATGCTATACCTCTAATTCTCCAGCCTCATCTCTCACCTTTTTATATGACATGCCAATTGTAAGCAACTGCTTTCAGTTCCACAAACATCATCATGCTTTTCTCATCACCCATTTTAACAATAACAAAAACAACACTTCTAACATTTAAGGAGCAGTCACAGTGCGTGGTACTATGCTGAACATGTTACATCATGATCTCATATAATCCTTTCAGAAGCCACTTTCTTCTCCTGGAATGATCTGCCTTGGCTATCAAACCTGCCACTCCCCACACACATTTCCTGGGTTAGCTCTCTTTCATTCAGCTAACAGCCAACATCCACTTCTGCCACGTGCCCTTTCCTGCCTCCCTGCCACTCACACCCTACTACTAGGATTAGACTGGGGGTACCTCCTTAGAGCTCCTAAACATTCTATGTCTGGTCCTGTCATAAAATTTACAATTGCCCATTTCATTGTCTAAAGTACCAACTATAAAGTAAATTCTTTGATGGCATGGACTGTGTTTATGTAAATTGTTGTGCGTGCAGCTTCAGTCGTCAGTGAATTCAATAGCACTCAGTGTTTGATAAATGAATAATAAATGGATTTTTTTTTTTTTTTGAGACTAGGTCTTGCTATTTTTGCCTATGGAACCGCAGGCTCACATTGCCCCAAGTACCACGGACTCAAGTAATCCCCAGCCTCAGCTTCCCTGGTAGCTGGGGTTACAGGCATGCACCACCATACCCAGCTATTTTTTTTGGGGGGGAACTAGGTCTCGCTATGGTTCCCTGAGCGGAGCTTGAACCACGATCCCTGGTCCCCGTCACGGCTTCCTAGACTGTCACTTACAGGCATGCGCCACCATGCCCGGCCTGCTTGAAACTAATTCTTAAACAAAATTATACTGCTCCCACTGACTAAATAGAATTGAGTGTTATGTTTTCTTTCAATAAGAAGCACTTGATTGGGGAAAAACTGTTCGAGGTAGGAGTGGTTCACAAGAAAGACATTACTGACTGGATCTTAGAGGAATCTCACTTATTGAGCAAGATTTGGATTTTTAATACTGAATAAAACTTCCATATCTTTTAACGCAGAACTATGTATGAAATGAACACCTGAACTTCAATCTACAGTTGAAGATTGAATCAAATTGGTCAGTTTGATAAGTCTACCTTACTTGTATGCAGACATCCGTGCACAATGTCAAATACTCTATATGCCAAATATGTTTCAAAATAAGGTTTTCAGTGAGTTTGAATGAATCAGAGGTAACTGAAAGTTCTGATTCAAATTGAAATAATTGTTTATGTAAACAGAGCATATTGATGACTAAGTCAAAAGCCTTCAGTTATAATTTAATCTCCCTGGCTCGTTTTAGACTGTCTGGAAATCTTTGTTCCTGTCCCCAGTTTCTACATAATTGGTTCAAGCACTTTAATCAGATTCAACTTCACGTACAATACTACACATCCAAGAGCAGAGATACAGGAATTAGATTCAAAAAATGATTAATATCGAACATATAAGTATCTGCTTACAATATGAGAAAAGGAAATAGGAAATGCCACATACGTAATTCTAATGTTTCTCTCCACAATGTCTTCAGCGGCACCGTTTTCAGAGCGGATGATCCTGGAAGTGACCCGGACGCACTTACACTTGTCGTCAGCAAGAACAACTTCATCTTGGGCTTGAAAGATAAAACATGTTAAGAAAGAAATGCAGCCAAGTGTATTTACGTAGTCTGAGTTATCTTTTTTCCTGCAGAAAAATGAAATTGGTATGATCAATCCATTTCCACTTTTTCCATTTGTTCTCTTTCCTAATCTAAAATAGCTGTGAAATTTCACATTAGTGAAGGAAATTCAAATGTACCATGAAAGGAACTTTCTGTTTTCATAGGATTAGCTTATTTGAACATAGGTGGAAAAAATCAAAAGAAAGTGTTCAGTTGATGCTTTCAATAAAGGCACATCACTTTTGAGTGATGTAACTTTACAAAAATCAGTACTAACAACAAGAACAGACTAAATTTCTTCCAAACCAAACTCATCATTCAAAAGTGAACAAAAAGAAATACTAATTTTTACAAACCAAATTTAAAGTGTACCCTTTCAACACCTGTACTCGGATGTTTATTGCGGCACTATGTACAATAGGCAGAATATGGAAACAACCCAAATGCCCCCCAAACAGACATGGGCCAGAAAGTTATGGTGTATGTACACAATGGAATATCATTCATCAATCAAAAAAGGCAAAAAAGGATGGAGCTAGAAGGACTCATGATAGCGGAAATAAGCCAAAAAGGAAAAAAGAAATAGTGGATGATCTCACTTATATGGGGGATATAGGGAAAACAAACAAATGGAAGAGAAAAATTTTTAACTATAATTTAAATGACCTTTAAAATAGCCTATTAGGTCTCAACTAACAACAACAAAAAAAATACCCAAAAATTTAGTACATGGATTTAAGTTATAAAGGATATATTATTTAACATATTATTATTAAATAATAAGTATACATATAATTGTAACTGAACATTTAACTATTACAGAGATAAACCCAAATAGAGAGGACTTAATTTAGTATGTCAACCTTAATGATAAAAGTCATTACAAAAATATTTAAGACCATTTTTATTGTACTTATAATTGTCTGAAGTAGTTTTAATTACTATTTAATATTTTGAAAATATGAGGAAGCTTGAAAAGTGTTCTCTTCCCCATTCCTATATTTATGATATTAAATATTTTTCTCTGAAAAATAAGTGAGTGTGTAATGTCTATCCAAAAATATAGATTGAATTGAATATGTAACTTGACTATTGACCCTTAAATATATAATTTCCATATTTTCTTCATAATGCATGATTGGTTTCCTTACCAGAAACCTAAGGAAAAACTATCATGACTATATATTATTATATGAAATATTAGGCATTATATACCAAATATAATTTCCAGGAAATGTACAAATACCTGTAAATCATCAAACCTATAGGATTCTTACATTCTTACTGACAGAAAGTATTTTCCCTAATAAATCTATTATTATGAACTGTGCCTAACTTACTTCATGCCAAAAGCATCTGAAACACAGTAAATATGTAATAAATATTTGTTAAATTTTAATTCTGTTCAAAGGAATAATAAATAAGCTAAATGACAATAATATAATGAGTTGACTAAAAGTTGATTCTCATATATAACTAGAATAGAACAGTAGTTACAAATGTGAGCTTAAGGATAGATTGCCTGAGTTCTATCTACGACATGCTTACAGAATAAACTTAGGTTATTTCACCTTTCTAAATCTCAATAGGTTGAACTATTATCATAAACAATAATAGTACTTATTCTCACGTGGCTAATAAAAACTTAAATGGAATAGTAATGTAAGTGGTCAGCATAATGCCTAGAACGTAGTATGCACTCAATAAATAATAACTATTAAATATGTAGCTACATAAATGTTTTATATGTTTACAGGTATATAAACAAAGCCATATACATATATATTTACTTATATATGTATACTACTCATGTTTTACTACTCTTTACAATCTACATATTACAAATTTGTTATTCTTAGTGTTAAATTAGAATTAAAATACCTAAGCCAGGCACGGTGGCTCATGCCTGTAAGCTTCAGGCTATGAAGCGGCTGGGGTTAGGGATCGCAGTTCGAGTCCCACCTGGGGCCTGTAGCAAGACCTAGTTCCAAAAAAAAAA